>PNEQ01114905.1:0-23967 GCA_003012365.1 Medauroidea extradentata | reverse complement strand
AGACACGATACCTCTGTGATAATATTAGTAATATTCATATTTCCTACTGTTTTTATACTGGCCTATCATAGGATCCCACAGACCCCTCACAATCAATACTGAAGTTAAAATGGATGGCAATATGTTACATATGAAAATAAAGGCCCCTTCATTACAATCAATCATCATAATTAACCTAAACTACATTAATTTATATATAAAAGTATCAATAAAATAGGGCCGTCACAGAGTATTGGAGTGAACTGTTAAACCAACACCTACATGAAGTGGGTAGTCAAGAGATTTCTTTGAGATAGTGGTGAAAGATTCTTTTTTCACTTGCCTTTTGCTCAATCATCCATACATAAGGCTTTGTGAAAGTATTGATGCCTTATGAGCTACCTGTTATGTGTCAAATTTAAGGTTTTTAAATTTATGGCCCCCGGCAATACACAACTTAAAAAAAAAATTCTAGTTCTGCTATAATAACTTAATCTCTATCATCAATATCTACTTATCCATGGAAATGCCACTGGTTACTAGACAAGATACGTTTTCTAATCACACCTGCTGTCTCAAACAAAGTCTTAATTTGTCCAGAAAGGTTAGCAGCTTCTTCCGCTTTAGATAAAAATACATTTGCTGTAGACTTTAACAATGTATGCTGTGGCTGATTCCTTTGGGTGGAGTTGATGAATTGTATGTCCATGTCTCATAACTCTTCTCCGATAAAGGATTTCAATTCTTTTCTCTTCATGATATAACTCCACATACCATTTTCTACACATATTTGTTTACATACATCTTCTGTTTCTGCAATTGAAACCACCTTTACGTCATGCAAATCTTCTGAAGAAGTATGGATAAAATCGACTTTACATACACTGTCTACTACACTAGCGCAGCGTCCATATTTTCTATTTCATTTCTTTTACGTAAAATGTATACAACATTCGTTGTACAGCACTCTTTATGATTGCAAATATCATACATATGAGCATCCTTTGGATCTATGCAACCTGATAATTTGACTTTCCAGTTTTCGTTGTTTCTTTGATTCGCTGCTTCATTCAGTTTCGCACCTGCACTACTGGTTGCAACTGTGAATAATTCATGCCGCCGAGATTCAACTTTATCACAGAAAAAAAAACATGTTTTTTTCTCAATTTGTCCACCACATGATCTTGTGCAAGGTGGTGTTTTATTACTTGTTGTGGGTTCACTCACAACTTCGGTAGAGTCTTGTTTTTTTTAAATATATTTTGCTTCCAATCTTTCTGGCTGTCCTTTGTGAGTGCATCGTTTGTAATAGGACAAATGCCAACAACAGTTTTGTTCTCTCAATGCTTCTATGTCACTTAGCAGCTCTTCAGTGTATTCAAATTCTGTGTCTCCATATTAACTTCTTTTGCCAAGGGCGTCAAGAAGTTTGGTTGTAGATTTTGATTCAGTGACCAACGTTTCACATAGATTTTGCGTCATTTTCTCTTAGTTGGTGGCATCTGAACTCGTAGCACTCCTTCCATTTTTACACATCAGGGTTCAGGTGTTATGGACCCTGAAACACAAACAATTACTGGTTACTTACATCATGCGTATCCACAGGAAGTTATTTGGTTTAATATTTATGTTGTACAGGATATCTAAAATATATGCTATTGCATATGGGTATTAAGGACAAATATTTTCCCGAAAAAAATTTCGATTGTTCAAGTTTTGGTATCATTAGACAGTTATTTCAATTCTTGAATCACTGTGCTCTCTTGGAATACCTTTAACACAAGTTGTTTTACAGTACGTGACATCCTCTGTATGTGTGACATTTTTGGTCAATTTTAATAACTTTATTTCTTTAAACCAATGCAGCGGCTAAACTATAACTTTTTCAGCAGTCTATATCGAAAGATTTATTTTGGCCGTTTAAATTATCTTTCCATTGAGGTGTTTTAAAGTAAAATTGCGTAAATAGCAACAAAGATATGTCTGTTTCATTAATTTCAATGGGGGCCATATTAGATGACGTCATATATGCCGCATGCTACACAACTGAGAATGTCACCACTGAAGATACTTAACTACATACTTTTATCTACTGAATGGGATGTCCGGTATCTCTCCTTCATTAATATTGCCGCGGGATTCATTATGTTCCCAGACAGTAAGGAATGCTCGTTAAAATAAAATGTATAAGATATTATTCACATTGTTCACTATTTAGAGAACATACACACAGATTTAAACACACCGTTTATACTATTTACATATGTCCTGGATGGTGCCAGTGGCCTCAGCATCTGTGTGCATGACCATAGAAATGTCGGGAAGGCTGGGCGATGTATCGGGTGACACAGGGTGATAGCAGACCAGGTCAGTAAGGGCTTAGAAGGAAATTCTGGACGGCGTCAGTGTAGATGATAACCCTACACAACTAAGACCTCGAGACAGTGCTCCATGTTCCAACTCTGATGAACAGTTTATGGGTGTATCCGTAACTTAGGGCAAAACATTAGTTTTCTTGTATACTGCTGTGGTCACTGTTTATGGTCCTGACGACAAGCCTAATTTATTGTGCTGCTTATTGGATAGTGCTGCCCAGGCATAATTCATTACAGAGTAAGCGGCTACTCATCTCTCTCTCCCACATCACAAGGTCAACGAAAGTGTGTGTGGTCTTTCTCAGAGTACGTTTAATGAGGAAGCATATGAATGTAAGCTTTAGTTATTGATTGAATCAGGCTGTGTGTTTCGTCAAACTTGTTTATGGGATCCAAAGTTACAAATAATCTGCGACGAGCAGCTGTAGATCCATATATGTTCATCCAATTATGTTCGTTACCTATGTCAGATCCATATTTTGATAGGCATTTTCCTGTAGACGTTCTGTTGGGTGCTGATTTTTATGCTCATGTTTGTAAGAGTGTATGAATAGAATTGTGCCATTAAATGCCTGTTGCGCTTGAGTCAAGACTGGGATGGATGTTGTTAGGTTAGTTTCCAGAGGTGCCTACCAATTCTTCTGACCACGGGCTAGTTTCTATGTCCATAGAAATGGAGGACTTGCTGGATTTTACTCCCAGAAGGTTCTGGGATACCGAAGATCTGCCACATATAACTGTACTTCTGCCTGAGGCTGAATTTAGTGAATCTCATTTTATGACTACACATTCAAGGAATGCCACTGGTAGGTACCAAGTATTCCATCCGTGAGTTCCTCAAGCACAACCTACAGGAGAGTCTCGCATCTATGCTGAACATCGGTTTTATGCCCTAGAAAAGAAGTTTATTTCTCAGCCAGAGATGATGTCGATGTATCAGAAATTCATGAATGATTATGCTGCTTCAGACCACAAAGAACACTATGTTCCCCCATGCAAACTTGCATGTGGTGTACAACCTCCCAGTGGCATATTACCCATTATGGCGTGCTCAAAATGTCAAGCTCAATGACAAAATTGAGTGTAATTTTTATGGTAATGCTAAGGCCTCAAAATGTGTGTCCCTCATTGAAATCTTCTTTCCAGGACTCAAACTGCAAAATGACATTTGCGATGTTATCTTAAGGTTGAGGCTTTATAGTGAAGACTTTTCCTGTGATATAAGCCAGAAATACTGACAGATTTTAGTCTACAAAGCTAATAGAACCCATCACCTTATTATTTTGGTGTGACAATCCTTCTCTTCCACTGAAAGTATTCCAGCTCGACACAGTGACATACATCCTCTCGCCATCTCTCTTCTTGGCTATTCGTACATTACATCACTTAGCTTCTGATAAATGCCAACAGTGTCCATTAGCAAAAATGATCTCTTTAATCATGTATTTGAGGATTATATTGTGAGTGGTGCACTGTCATTGGAGGAACATATTCAAGATGCAATTGATTGAGCTTTAAACCGAGAAGGGTTTGAATTTAGGAAGTGGTCGAGCAACCATCCGCAACTCCTGGACGAAGTCTTGGAACCCCATTGTGAGAAATACAAGATGATGGACTTCTCCGTCGTGCAATGAATTTTTAAAATACAATATACATGTATGTGTGTTATTTTTAAGGATTGTTTGAACACTACTAGTTCAGGTGTGTGTCAGCTCATTAGCATTGGAATTACCTAGTTGGGTCCCCCTTGCAATAATAAATATCCGCACTCCTTGACTGCTACCTTCATTTACCCAGGAATTTTCTACCGGAGACTGTCAGACGAAACAGCATAAGTCACAAATTTATCCTCGCGTCACATTCCTTTGTTTTCCCTTCTGCCGCCTTACGGTGTTCTGTAAATAACGAATGCTATGTGTACCTCGCCTCATTGTGTATTTGGTACAGCAAGTTGTAACAACCGCAAGTAGTGTATCGATACGTCTACAGGAAATTACATAATAACTGTTAACAGTGAGTACACGAATGATTGAATGCAACATAATGAGCGTCGGTATGTATATTTGAGTCTGTGTAGGTATTTTTCGGTGTCTGAATCTTTTCACTTTTAAGTTACAAACTTCTCTGGAGATGTTTGTTTCATTAGAACTTTTTTTTTTTAAGAAAACAATTTCTATAAATTTACGCAGATAAGTAAACTAAATAAAGTTTATGGGTGAGAAGGTTAAAATATAATGAAATTTGTGTGTTATTTTAAGTAACATTGTAGCATTGTGTGTTTGAATTGTTTTAATGTACGTTGGTATGTAAGTGTGAGTGTGCATGTGTGTAGTGAGGGGATTCTAACCCTGGACCATAAGCGTATCTTAACATCAAGTTTAACTATCCTGCTCTATGAACTGAGCTACGGGGGCAACCAATGTATGTGTTCTATATGTTAACATATACAGGATGAGTCTGAATTCGACCGACAAACTCTGTGGGGCATTTCCTTATGGAAAATAAGGTAGGATTTACATTTAACAGTTTAGCCGAAAGAATATATTAAGGGCGTTACGACCACATGAAAATGGATGTGTAGAATCGACTGTAATAAACCCATCGGAAACCACTGGCTATATTGCAAAAAAACATAAGAATACATATTGAAGGATAATAAGACCAGTTTCTTGATGATATTACATGGGTGCAAATCAATCCCCTTAGTAGAAAAAATGGGGTATGCGAGATTGTCATCATATGGAAACATGAATCCGCAACGTTATATCGTTGTTTTATGCCTGCGTATGAAAGAACGCGTGTTAAACATGAACACGCTCCAGGCAATCGTTTCCTCAAAAACAGTGTCCGATGCATCTGAAGGTAGACTGGGGTGACGTTACTTAAATCTGCGTGGTTATGCAACTTATCAGGTATTGCCATCTTTATATTTTTAGCATAGATTCATATGTCTTAGGAAATATTGTTCAATACTTCACCTAATTTTTTTACACATAAACTACATACAAAGTTGACTTAACTTTTGTGTATTTTGTTCATCATGTGTTCATATTAAAAATAGCAGCCATTTTAATATTTCTAGCATAGTATTACATATCTTAGGAAATATTGTTCAGAGTTTCGTCAAACTGGTACACATATACTACATGCAAATCTGACTTGACTTTTGTGTATTTTACTTATCCTGTGTGCATATTTTCCAAATGGCCGCCATTTTAATATTTTTAGCATATGAAATATTTTTGAGACTTTCATCAAACGTGGTACACATTTACTACATAAAAAACTAACTTAAATATTGTGTATTTTGTTCAACCTTTGTTCAGAATTTCAAAATGGCGGCCATTAAATTTTTTTTAGAATAGTATAAAATATCTTACGAAGTATTTTTCAGAATTTCATCAAACTTGGTACTCATAAAGAAACTAACCTGACTTTTGTTTTGTGTATTTCGTTCATCCTACGTTCATATTTTTGAAATGGCGGACATATTTATATTTTTAGAATAGTGATACATATCTTATTTAGTATCTATTTGTACGTTCCAGGATAGTGACTTAAAAAAATTGTTATCCAAAATGTATGGGAGAATATCTCAGTGTATGTGATTTCACATTTAAACAGTTACAGATAAATTTAAAAAAAAAAATAAATGACACAAATATAATTGAAATACATATTTGATGAATTAGCCTATATCAACAATTATATTATTATTGATCAAATGTGAAAAATGTAATCATCCTAAGTCAATCAATATTTTTGCTAAACTACTGTAAAATATATAGTAAAATCATCATTAATTAAATAAAATATTTTTAATTTTGTTATTAAAAAACATTATTTATTGAATTGTGACAAAAATTAATGCAGGTATGCAACAAGATGTAATTATTTCTAATAATTACCTAATATATATATATACATATATATATAAATTTAACAATAATAAACATATATGAAGTATATTTAACAAATGAAACAATCAAAGATTCTGTAATATATTTTATTAATAAAAATAGAGTAGGAAAATGAAAAAATTTATGAAATGAAATTATCTGAAAATTTTATTGAACAATTTAAAATTAATTTAATTGGGAATATATTTCACGTTACCGAAATATTTCACAAAAATTGATAAATTAATTTCAAAATAAAGTTAATTGGGAATATAGTTCAGAACACAATTTTTTTTCTGAAAAAATTAATTGAAAAATTTTAAAATAAATTTAATTGGTAATACATTTCAGAATATAAAAAATTATCCAATTAATTTTTTATAGAAAACTCTACGGTAAAGTTGAATGGAATTATATTTCAAATATACAAAAATTATGACAAGAATTTCTAGAAAATTGTCAAAATAAAGTTGTTTGGGACTATATTTCAGAAGATTATAAATTATCAGAAACATTTACATAAATATTTTAATGTAAAGTTAATTTGAAATATATTTATGTATATAAAATTTTATCAAAAAGTTTTAGGGTAGTTTATGGAAAAATATGTTAAAACAAAGATGTAAAAAATTTTAAATTAATATTTCAATTATCTTTTAGTACGTATTTAGCTCACTTCTAAATAAAGTTATATATTTTATTAATAATGGAAAATATAATAAGAGTAATTTAATAAAATACAAAATAGAATAAATCTGTATATTACAACAATCTTTCTTTCTATTATAATCAAAACCCATGTTTCCACTATTTACATATTTCAAAAACTTGAGCAGTGAATTTTCGAGCATATCTGTCTGATAATATTCATTAACAATTTCTGAAATTTTAATTGATTTACGTCCAAACCGCGTTTCCAAGAATTCAACACAATGTATTAGATATGGTTTATCTATTGTAAGACCGGAAAGTTGCTTAAACTCATTAACTTCGTTAAGTATAATTAGTGATATTTCCATTGTGTTTATTATATAAAAGTAATAAAAATTAAGTACTCAAAACACAATCATTATTTTTCAGTAAATTTGAATATCCAATTATAAAATTCTATTTCGAATTCGTGAGTAATTTCATACAGATTTAAAACGTTGTATCTACAAAAATCTATATATAATAATTAAAATATTACATCTCCCAAATTTTTAATTTAATATTCTTTTTAGTAACCGCTATTGTGATGTTCAAATGAAATTTTTCTTCTCGAACAAGTCAATTAACAAAATGAAAATTTTAATCAATATAATGACTTGCCAATATTTCTATCACGTGTTCCATTTATGAATTATAAGTAATAATGTATATTTTATACTTTATAATTACGGTTTCATTTCTAATCCTACAGTTCTTTCAGCTAAATCAAAGTCTATAAATTTTATCTTATCTTTTTTATTGCTAAAACAATATCTTCCACTTTTGATTTTTGTATTGGAAAAAATAAAGGATAAGATGGTCCGTATAAATATTTTCTCACCAAAAGCAACACTCGGTTTAAATGTAGATGTATTATTAGTTTTTCTAAGATTGTATTCATCATGTTTTAGAATCATACCATTTGCAAGATTGCAGTGAATGTTTATCATTTCAAATGGAGTAATTTTAGGTAACTTTGCACCATAATGAACTTAATTTTTCTCTAAGACTTTTTTTTTCTGTAAAACCTAACAGCTTACCAATTGAATCCAATTTACCGAACATCAATTCAATAACACATTTTACTTTTACTCCGTTTGTTATCTTATCTGATTTGATGGATATATTTTCTTCAATGCCTGATATCATTTTGTTAAATGGTAAAATGTTTTTGATAGCCTTTCCAAGATCTTCTATACTATATTGTCCAACTAGAATTTATTTAACCTTTTCTGCCACATTTTGATCTTTAAAATAGAATTGGTTATTTTTAGATGTAATGTTATGTGTAAAGGCCGAATCACAATAAAGTTACCATGGAGCTTCTTACGTTACCTTTACGTTACAGCTGAGTTGAGATGTAGATCACACTGCAGTGTTTTCACATTGAATTATCGGCGACGCAACGGTAACTTAAAAATGTCGAAGTTGAATCAACTTCAACATAACGTAAAGGTAAAGTTAAGAACAGCCAATCAGAAGAGGAGTTGTTCTTTTGTTTGCTGTTACCTACGAGATTTTATCGCGCCAAAACTAATGTTTTACAGACGTTTCTCGTAACCTCAAATTGTGTGCTGCTCGCTAGTGCATGTAAGTACAAGAGGTATGAAAAGAAGTAAATTTATCATGTGTTCTGAAGTGTGGCGAAAGCACAATGTTCGTTATTGTAATTTTAAGTAAATAATATTTTTAATTCCACGTAATATTTGTTACTCGCGTGACATGGTATTTGTGAGTGCATTGCCTAATACATGTGTGACTATGGTTGTTTAGTGAGTCGTAAATTGTTATCATATATTTATAAACAATTCACAGCTAATGTGTTGCTAAAGCATTCGTTCAAGGACCCTACAATAAATTTAACTAGAAGGTTTGCAAGTTCGCTGTTCACTGAGGTAGGTGTGATATGTGTAGACAGCAAACATATTGTTAAAATATCAAACACGTGTCTCACCGTCTCATGAAAGACGTTAAACTAAAAGTTTAGCCCTCCCATTTCATGAAATAAATAGAATTCCAACAGAATAACTCTTAAATAAAGCGTGTGTAATGTGAGAATAAAAAAACGAGTTGGTAAGAAAGGCGTAATGTTACAACTAGGCGGGTAATTTACACATTTTCAACCCATAACTGAAACAGGTATTTGCGAATAATTTTCGTTATTATTTTTTTTTTTTTTACGTTACCACTTGTATATGTAAATGTTTTGCGACTCAAATAACATCGTTAAATATAAATATTGCAATGGTCGTCAGAAGTCTTGCAGCATTTTGTAACATACTTCATTCGAGTCCGATAAAATAGTGTATTTTATTGCCAACATACGAAATATCGAACCAGGACCAAATAGTAACCAAACAATATAATATTGTGGACACGTTCAGAAGGCGGACTCACTTGAATATTAGTTAATGTAACTAGGAAATAGATATTCCACACTTATAACTAAACAATTTACATTTTACGTGAGCAGCATAACACATAATAATCTTGGTGAATTTGTCGAAAACTTGACTGCAATTGGTAGCCTTGTACCTCAACTTAATTCCATAACTTCAATGTGAAACATCGGTCATATCCGCGGTAAATTTTTCTGTGTAGTTAACGCAAAGGTAACGTAAGGAGGTCCATGTTAACTTCATTGTGAATCGGCCTTTAGATCTGTAGTATAGAGCTGACTTAGACCTACAGAATGCTTCTTTATCTGTAATTGATAATATACAATTTTACTAAAATAGATTTTGTCGTTATTACCAATAACATTAGATGCTTGATCTCGGCAGTTCAAATTTCGGGAAAACGTCTCCAATGATAGATAATTTTATATATGCCCCAGGATGGTTGAATATTTGTACTGTATACATATGTACGTGAAGCTTTAATCAGACAAAATATATTGCTTTAATAGGTTATTCTGACGCAGCAGTTAAATTAATTAATGAACCAATAGCATACATTTTTCTTAATCAAATGAAGAAGTGGTTGATGTTGATGGATGTTGTAACGAATTAGTTGATATTTTTGATGATGTTATACTAGATAACCAAGATATGGTGAGAGACCATTTTGCTCATGGCAGACATAAATATTGATGTTTTTATTTAGGTCGAACTGAAACAAAAGTACTGAAACAACTAATAAGCGATCATGCTAACTTTCTTTGCATATTTGGACAAGATGACACAAATCTTAAACATATGCATAGCGATTTTGTTGGTGGCGATATGTAATTTGAAAAAAATTAGAGAAAAATTTTAGAAATGTTGGGATTAAGAATATTGTTATCTTAATATATAAAATGAAGTGTCCTGACACACTCACTCACTCATCAACGCACAGCCCAAACCTCTGGACCTGGAACCATGAAATATTGAGGGAAGCTTCCACTTGACACGTAGGCACCCACGAAGAAAGGATTTGTCGAAATTCAATAATTAAGGGGGTGAAAAGGGGTTAAATGTGTTTTAAAAGAATCCTTGATATCTCATTAACCGGGAATTCTATAATACATTTTTTAACTTTATAATATTGCCCAAAGAAATGCATATTCGCAAATTTTTCGATTTTGCAAAATTCGAAAGTTAAGGGGGTGAAAAGCCGTAAAATGTGTTTTTCATTAATCAGTGATTTCTCCTAAGCCATTTCAGATAGTGAGGTGAATTTTTTTAAAGTGAAGTTTAAGTAAATATCTAAAAAGTATTTTTACAATTTTTCGAAATTCGTTCTTGAAAGCTCATAAAAAATAAAACGTGTTTTTTAATTAATCCTACTTATCTCCTAAACCAGTGGAAATATTGAAAATGGTTTTTGCTTTAAAATAAATCTTACATAAATATTTTAAAAAAAAAGTAATTTCAGGATTTTTTGAAATTCGTCCTTGAAAGCTGTTAAAAATTAAAATGTAATTTCAAATAATCACCTGTACCGCTTATACCCGTTGAGACATCGAGATGATTTTTTGATAAGAATGAAGCTTATGTAAATATCTACAAATCAAATTCAGGTTTTTATAAAATTCGAAAATTAAGTAGGTGAAAAGCAGTAAAATGTTACAGTCTCCCGAAAAAAGAGAATGATCACGGAGAAATAATTCAAGTCTTTTCTTCTTGCCAACCTACTCATAAATAAAACCTCTTTGGACTCATACGAAAGAATTATCACGGCTTGCCTTTAACATTCACTCAGGTATTGTATACAGTTTGTGGTGTGGAAGGGGTGGGGTTACGGGTTCGTATCCCGAGCAAGACTTTGCGATGGGAATTACTATGACATTATACGAGCATATTGCGCGCGCTCTTTACACTGAGCTAAGACAGTTAATTATAGTTCACTGTTATTGAGTACGCTAGCTGTTAAATACCTTCATCACAAATTTTATCCAGAGTTACTGTTTACATTACCTAATTTCACGCGGGCAAAGCCGCAGCCGGCTGGCTAGTATTACTATATATGTGCCAAGTAAGTTTAATGACGGCAAATATCGTAATAAAATTAAAGATTTTCAAAATGTTTAATGGTTTTATGAAACATTACCATTTCGATGATAACAGTAAATCAATTTTTGTTAAGTTATAGAATAATTGGGTGATATTCATTTAATCTTCTGGGTATATTATTATTGTATTTATTGTTCTATCAATCATAAAAATATATTCTGTTTGAATATTACTTAGATAAAAAAAATTTTCTTTTGCACTATATTTTTGACAAAATGAATAATATTTATTCTATTAGATTGATAATTCGCTAAATTAATAGCGTCATTTGGTGTACCTGGATTAGCCACATTTCTTAATTATTTTCAATCTTCGAAATTCACATTGTTGTCTTCTTCTAAGTGTGGAAGGAAAACTTTATCCAAGGATATTTTATTTCCAGTTAATCCATTTACAAATATATAATTTTTATCACATAATTTTTAAGTCATATCATTAAAAGTATGCATTCATCATTATCATTACAAAAAATAAAATTTCACCTTCCTCCACATCGAAAGGAAGGGGCCGCGATGGCCGAGGGGTCAGACATCTCGCACCTTCATTCCGGCGCCGCTCCATACTCACCTCATGTCAACCCTCATCAGCGCTAAAGACCTCGATGTTAAGCGCTGACTAAATAATCTCTCCCTCACTCACATCGAAAGGTTAATGCATTAAAATAAAATTTTATCTTCAGGTAATAATACACTAAAAGGCTTATACTTACCAAAAATTATATACCCTACCAAGCTTTTTCACATTATGGAATAATGGAGTAGCAGTATGAATAATATCAGATTTTATTATTATTTCAGTTATTTGACCACTCATCATAAAAATATATTCACTTAGATTAATTATTATCTAAGTAAAATATTTTCTTCTTTTGTAATGAATTTTCCAACTAAACGAAAGTCATTTCCAATCCATTGAAAGTAATCGTAGTTAACAAGCGTATCATAATATTGCAATTTAGTATTTATTTCTTCTATTTTTGAGTTAACTGATTGACTCAAATTGTATAATTCATCAGCCATTTCTTTCGGAAAATAATATTTAGTGTGTGTAACATTCATATTGATAAGAATTTCACAATAATTAAAAGTGACTGATGCAAATTCGGTAATTTTTCAGCTATTTCTGTATAAATTGTTAATTTAGTTTCATGTAATTCACCAATTTATTTTGAACCTTCTTTGCAGTTGCATAAGGCAGGCTCAAAGAAATTTAATTTTTTAGGAAAATTATTTAAGAAATCTATGACGCACACACAGATATACAGGACGAGTCAGGACGGAGTGTGTTAATTTCGTGCGGTGGTAGCTAATAATAAAACATGTCTAAATGTGTATTTAATTTGTCCCCAATGTGAAAATAGCGAGAGTACCGCTACCATTAAAATAAACTTTCAAATTATATTTTGATTTGAATTTTAAAAACTACTTGAAATGAAATAACGAACTTTTGTACAGTGTATTAAACATTACTTTACTTCAGTCTTAATTCAGTTTGGTAATGTCATCGACTCATCATTGTTCAAACGGGGTGCGACACTTTTCTTCTGCTTCTAACTTCGGAACACTTCACTGTAATCTACAGAATATTAAAGAGGCGTGGAATATTAATGAAATAAAGTCGTCTTCTCGTAAATTGCTAGACTTAGCCGTTTTCGAGAAAATCGTATGTAAAATTAATGAATTTTTTGTAATGTCTGAAACATATGCAGGCATTGCAACTTCCTTGCAAGGCGTGTAACCTATCTAATAGGAGTGTTGCAATAATCTTGTACCACAGATTTATCATCTAAAATTTGCTACACGGATGGTGTAAAAGTAAGTGCATCGTACTGTAAAGCAGTTGCACTCTGTGCACAATGAAAATGCACTGTTAAAAAAATTAAAGACACAAGTTTATGACAATGTTCACCATGTTTTACAAAATCGTACGTTTTGGTAACTTCCCTGGTAGCTGAACGTAAAGCACTTTAGACGAATGAGTACATCCGAACCACTACATAAAACATGCACCCTATAATGTGATACGAAACATGTATTAGTGGTACTAGAAAATGTGTCAGTTAGTACGTAGACAGTGAATAATTTATTGTCACTAGTAACAATAGGGTTACCTGGATGTAAGATTTTGCAAAACGTGGTGAACATTGCCATAAACTTGTGGCTTTTCTTTTAATAGTGCAGTTGCTTTATTCACAAAGTGCAACAGTTTTGCAGTACTTTTAAGCTACTGTTACACCATCTGTAAATCTAGGATGATAAATCCGTCCCAACAATATTATTGCAACACGCCTATTATTCTGTTATACGCCTTGCAAGGAAGTTGCAATGCCGGCATATGTTTCAGGCGTTACAAAACATACATTAATATTACATACGACTTTCTCGAAAACAGCTAACTCTAGCAACTTTCGACCAGACGACCTTAGTCATTAATCTTCCGTGCCTGTTTAATATCCTGTAGTATAAAATGAATTACAGTAAAACGTTCTGAGGCTATAAGCTGAAGAAAAGCCTCGTACCCCATTTGAACAATGATGGACCAATGGCATTACCAAACTAAATTGCTGAGAATGAAGTAAGTCACGCATAGGACACTGTAAAACAGTTCGTTATTTAGTATTAAGTAGTTTTTAAAATTTAAATTGAAATGTAGATTGAAATTTATTTTCAGGGTAGCATTAATCCCTAAATTTTACCTTTAAGAACAAATTATAAGCACATTTTGACATTATTCTTTTAGCTATCACCACACGTAATTAACACACTCCATCCTGACTCATCCTATATATATATATATATATATATATATATATATATATATATATATATGTGTGTGTGTGTGTGTGTGTGTGTGTGAATAAGTGAGAACAGTTGCAAAAAGTTTACAATAAATACAATTGGAATTTTTTTTATTTCTTTTTTTTTCGAATTTTTTTACACTTTTCCTAGTTTTTCTTATTCCGAATTTTGTCTATATCGTTCATCCAATTCTTAATTCTTCTTTTTGGCATTTATTACAGATGTAGCAATAAATTATGCAACACCAGCGAATGCCCCGAGAGCTCCTAGTGCAGCAAAAGTTAGTAGTAAAAATCCGCCTTCATGAACAGATAAACCGTTTCCAGTTTTCATTTCTTCAGATATTTTCTTAAGCTGTGGTATAGAGATAGTAAGAGGCATTCCTTTACCACCATCAACTTTCTTCGTTTTACGTTCAAGTTGCTCTTTTGTTAAAAAATGAATATATGTTTAAATTCTTAACTACATCAGCAGACAGTTGAAATACAATAATTTTAACCTTCATTTATGTATATTATTTTATTAATAACTCATTTTAATTTAGTTTCATTTTGAATTAAATTATAATTATTTATTTTTTATTCTTACATTCAATTTGTTCAGATACAATATAATTTTCTTTCAAAAATTCTACAAATGTCCATTTTCTTGTCTTTTCTTGGTTTTCGGACGATGTTTTTTATTATCATACTAACCCATAAATTGAAGAATATTTGGCGTAATTGACACTTATTTTTATTTTTAATTTATTCTAATACCCCAGCTGTGTTTACGTTTAATATACATAACAGATCTAGAGACACCAGTCAATAATCACTCGTTTAAATCCGCATCTGGAGCAAAAACTCTTTTAAAAATTTTCTTTCAGCTAAAGCTGTGTGATGATGATAAGTTATACCATGTTCCATTGCAGATTCATTTAACATATTTATTGGTTCATCATTTCTTTCTAATCTTTCTTTTAATCTAGTTCCTGGACATAAAAAGTAATATCCTCGAGCACGTAATTATAATTGCAATGAATTAATTATGTCATGTGACAATTCTTTACCATGATGTTCCGATTTAAAAAAAATGGCGGTATTGTGTTTAACAGTCGTATATGATACAGAATTCCTTTTGGATTATTCACAACAAAATCACTAAATTTACTATTAAGCATCCATTATTCTCACTTTTTCGTTGTAATAATTTTTATTCCCAGCTTTCTCTTAACAACGATTTACTAGAAATAGGTTAATAAGTTTTCTAACATCATTCATCCATATATATTCTTTTTGGAAGATTTGTATACTTTTTTATACCACCACCAGATATTGATGATCTTGGTGTAATTGGTCTATGTGGTGTATTTAATGCTGATTTTGGTTGTGAATATTTTTAAAAAAAAATGTCATAAATTGGCTTAATTATTTTATTGTACTTCCATCTATTATTTGAATTAATTTTTTTACTAGGATTATATTTTTGATATGCAACATTGGTTGATAAAATTATTTTTATGTAATTTGTGCAGTCATCACCAGTAAATTTATCTTTAAGATCAGTTTTACAATTTTTTGTTAGCAAATTACAAGGTTCTTCTGTTAACTTGTATTCTTTATTTTTGACAATTACATTATCATCATAAATAAATACTTTAGTATCACCAATATAAAAAGCATTACCCTCGCCGCGTAAACAATATTTTTTTATCAATAACATTACGTTTGTGAGAAATATCAACATTTTAAATGCAATTTACAAGCGTAGCCGTATTCTTTGCGGAACACAATATTATTACACCATATTTACTAGTACTTGTAATTTATGTCTTGTAGTTTTGTGGAATAAGGCCATGTCCGGGAGTGTGCTGCATACCGCCCAAACCTAGGCAAACGGTACAAGAACAATGCTATTGATTGAAAAACATTAGTCAAAATAACGCAGATATTTTAGTCACCAATAAACGTCAAAGATAGTAACGAAGTGTTCAGAATAACTTTTATTTTGTTAGTGAAACTGAAATTTTTTTTCAGTAGGTTATGCTAGAACGTTGTCAGGTAGCTTATAAAACTATTAAGAAAGCGTAACTTACATCAAGTTAAATTATCCATCTCTACTCTGGTGATCGATTGTTATAACAGGTGTGTGAGACTGCAGAACCCGAGCTGCTGTGACAATCAGCGGCTTTGGCGGCGTTCACACCAGGGACAATTTAAGCTGTGGCTACTCTGGATATTTGCCAAGTATTTCAAACTCCGCTGACTAGCAGTACTTGGCGTCGTTGTGTGCAGTATTATTACATTTAGGACGTTAGTATAGTTAGCCTATATAATACTGCGGTCGATGACAAGTACTCTGACAGGCTATTTGTCAAGCATGTGAGTGAGTGAGAGAATTTGGTCAGCGTTTAACATCGAGGTCTTTAGCGCTGGTGAGGGGTGACATGAGGTGAGTACGGAGCAGCGCCGGAATGAATGGGCGGGGGAAACAGATCACCGAGCAAACCCGCCGACCAGCGGCATCGTCCTGCACGATTCCCACATGCGAAAATCCGAGGACGGACTCCGCCGTGAATCGAACCCGAATCGCCTTGGTGGGAGGCGAGAGGTATGACCTCTCGGCCACCGAGGCCCCTTGTCAAGCATGTACTCTCGAGTCTTTTATTGAGCGTCTTGTTGAATTATTATATCGTAAGTTCAGTGTGGGGTGGACTCGATGCTTCAGTCTGGCCCATTTTTTATTGAATGGCCATAAGGTAAAATTAGTGCGTACACCCCGGCTGTGTTACTGTATTACTGTTTAAATATTATTCCTAAGAGGGCGCTGATGTACATTATTCCGAGCTGTTTTAAAGGGCAAAGCGAAAGAGCATAGAAGTCAAATCATTTAATGCAGAAAAATGAGATTTTGGCATTCCATTAAACGGGATCAGTACCTCCCTTTTTCCATAATGCTTTATGTTTCGACAATGCAGGAAGAATAGTTTCTAACATAGAATACAACTGGCATTGCTTGACTTCCATTGCTTATTAACTTACTATACTTGTGACCATCCATACAAATAATAGACTTTCTTCCTCCGGAAGGTTATTAGTCAAAAACTAAGAAAGGTAGTGAAGGCGTGACAATTCGGAACACTTAAGAAGGTAATATCTGAGCCGTGTCAGACGTGAAATTTTAATAAATCTCACTGTATGGAACTTGACAGCGAAAATTTAAAATCTCGAGGATTGCAGGTACTGTTCCCCCTTAAGGAAAAATTGAATTGGTGGTTTTTGATTTCCTCCTAATACGGTAACATTACAAACAAAATCTTTTAATTTAGTCCTGAGTTTTTTTGGGTAAATATTAATTTTAAAAAAATTTGGCGATGAAATAAGACTACTAACGCGTACGTTACATGATGACCTAACCTAATAATCCGTACAGATTTAAGTCTTACATCGTTATTAAGGAAACACCGCAGCTAGACAAAATTCGATGTTGAAGTGTAACTGTCCCGTAAACATTCGCTTGTGTAAGATTTTGTGTATTTGGGGAAATGAAATTTACTGTAGGCGTACGGGTATGTAATTTGTGTGTTCGTATGCATGTTTCCTAACATGTCATGTATTGCGGTTAACATAACAATCAACGTGGCCTTTTGGTAGTTCATCTTACTATGAGCTTTTAATGTGTAGCTGTGAAATCGAATGTGTGTATTGAAAATAAGTTATTATATATATATATATATATAGTTTTCTATTTTAATTCTTCTTCACCACAGTGTTTTAAATTATGTTTTATTGGTTTTACTGCGTATCATATATAATGTTTTGGATTTCTTGTGTATAATATTCGCTTGCCTTTAAACGATATAATATTGGACATATTTCTACTGCATTGACATCAATGTATTGGATATAAGTGACGTGCTGCGGGACTATTTATAAAGCAAGTGCCCACATTATTCACAGTATTACAGCAATAATTGGTAGAAATAAACATTCAAAACCAGTCTAGGCAGTCATGCTTCTAGCCGATGCTCAATATTGGTAGGAATAAATAAAAATTTTCTAAATAGTAAGTAATGCTGTGCAGTAACAAAACAAATGAAAAACAATACAATAATGTGGATTTAAACACAAATGTTTTCTTACGTTGTACGCTACCGGTCAGGTACGCAGCAATACATATTCATAAAATGTTAATCTACATTACCTAAATATTAAATTTGTCTTTGATTATAAGGAATTCCACAAGATTTGTTTTTAATTGTAATTAACATTTGCGTACGAATTTAACACTCATATTGAACAAAATTAGATTGCAAGCGATTTTGTGTTTCAATTTAGTGGCTTTAAAACTTTATTTGCGAAACTGAGAGCTCAATATTAAAAAGTACGTTTTTCATTTCGTAGACAAAATCAGGTATTACAACAATTTTTTAAATGTAGTTTTTTAAAATAAATACCAAGTCCAGGAATATATTATTATTTATCTACATTAAAATCTGTCCTTACAAGCAACTGCACACGAAATATTTTCCTGCGGAATGCGTGCCGACTGTTTTAATATTCTTCGTGAGTCCTTATTTTGTTATGTCTTATGTCTTGAAAGTATTAATGTGAACACACATCCTTAAAAAAATCTTCTTACGTAGGCACCGACAGTATTTTGCTCACTTTAATATTTTTTTCTTGTTTCTATATGGTGTTGGTATGTGTTATTTCGCAGAAGTTGGTAGCGACTGTTGTAGAGTTGATACCATGGAGGTATTAGTCTATGGAGTGGCAGCTGCCGTACATTTCAATAATTATCATGTGAAGCCGATCATTTTCGAACATTTTCGAACTGCGCATGCGCAGGACGTTATTTTTCACGAGTCGCCATATTTTGGGTGGCAAAACATTAGCAGAAAGCAATGTAATTATGTAATTTTTTACAAAAATTCGCGCAAATTTTCTATTTGAATCGTACACAACAGTTTACAATTGCTTCAGAAATATAAAAAAAAAAAACCTAATTAGCTCTCGCTGCGTGTATGTACTTTATAAACTTGACGAATTTAAATAAAAGTTTCTTACCTGTTAAAAGATAATCCTCCGCAACGATCGAATATGTTTGTAAGGCTAAGAACTGCACAAACTTTCACCATAATGTGTAGTTAACAAAAAACTAAAACATTTTCATTCAGCTCAATGCTATATTTACATGTTTTTGCCACCACTAGCTCTATCCTTGTCTTTAAACGTCGTCTGTTGGCCGGCTTCAAATTTGCTCAAAGGCTTCTACTCAATAGACTAATACCTCCTCCTCCATGGTTGATACAGTACTGCAGACGACGATAGGCCGTGTATATCACGGCCATAGAGGAACAGGTCTGGACACTAGAGTTGAAAATTGACCCCATTTTGACTAATTGGCGCCACTGGCACTATGGGGTTGTTTAACATTGCGTAAATGGGACTACAAGGAGCAAACTCGTGTCGGAGCTGCTAGGAGAACTGCTAGTACGACGCTATACTTCAATGTTAAAACAACACTTCATTGCTAGTGGCGCTTTCAGTCATAACGGGGTCAACTCCATAGCATTAGTAAATAGGCGAGTGTCCAGACCTGTATTTCTACGACCGTGGTGTATATGGAAGGTTGTCTGAATAAAGCTGTGCTAAGTAAAACATACGTATGCAGTTTGCCTACACATCACTATAGTTAAGGGACAGGGGCAGTCATACCGAAACGAGAGCCGGTAACTCCAGTTGGTCGGCCTTTGAACGTGACGTCACACGCAAAGGTAGAATTAAGGACCGTCGAGACCAAGAAAGAAACTATAGGTTATGATAATTATAAATATTGTAAAAAATGGAATAGTCTCTGAGAGCTTAGAATGTTCTTTGCAGTGGACTTTATAGTAATTCTTCTGTCAATTATTCTTCTGCACCAAGTACATCAGTCCTTTTTTATATGTTCAACTGTCCTGTTGTCTTCGTGTCTTGCATGGTCGTCGTTATACAGGTCTTGTCAACAAATTATAAACAATTGTGTATGTCCATAAACCTAGATATTCTTATTAAAACATTCGCACCAACATTTCGCTACAGTATGAAACATGAAGGATAACTTTTTCACCTATGCGATGGCCCATGGGTTTTCCCTTAAGACGTTATAAAATATCTAGACTGTTACGCTGTTCTTTTGTTACATGACCAAATAGAACGCTGACATATTGCAGGCTAAGTTAGGTAATTGTGTGCGTTAGTGAGGATGGGGTAACGATTTTATTCAACAAAGAGCTTTGGTATAGTACACTGTATGTTGTGGGCTGCAATATGGCGCCGTTCAACTTGGTCACACATATATAAAGACCGTCAGCATTGGTCTTGAACCACTTGATTTTCACGGGTAACTTAACATTTCTCTTGTCAACGCATTCTCTTGCTGAATCATCTTCGTTTATATCATTCCAAATTTGCAATACTGTTATGCACGTCTCATGCCTCATTCTAAGTAGCGTTACAAAATAAATATTTAAAACGTATCAAAGAACATTATAAGAAAATTTCAATAAGATACGTTCTATTGATTTGTTAACTTTCGATGATTAGTTACAGTGAGAATTTAGTCTAACTGAGACTTTCATGATCAGCTGTTTAATATTAATAAATAATAATTACCAAAGTTAATCACCGGGAAAATGTTAATTTTGCTTCAAAAATGTTTAAATTACACAATTTACATACAAATGTTTAACTTAATCTCAAATGCTTATTCACTTTTTTAAAAATTAGTTTAAGTTATTAAGAGTATCTAAAAATTTTAATAATGTGCAATAGTTGTACAGAAATATAAGTAACTAAATTCTACTCTATCATAGTACTGTAAGTCGTAGATTTATGTCATTTCGGAACAACATCGTTCATGTTTATTTGCCAATGAATCAATTAGAGTTGTCGTCGATTCAGAGTAACGTGGTGTACAGCCCGCGCATTTACGGTTTTAAATACAAATATAAAATGTGTTGGGTCATAAAAAATTATTTCTTAAGTTAAATCACTGCGCCATACATAAACTGTTATGGTTTTATATTTAATTCGTGAGGCAGCGACGGCCGAGTGATCAGAACACTCGCGTTCCAGCGAGGCGATGCGGGTTCGATTCCCGGTGGGGTCGGACCTAAGATATTCGCATAAGGAGATCGTGCCGGACGATGCCGCTGGTTGGTGGTTTTTCTCGGGGATATCCCGTTTCCCACGCCTTTCTCATTCCGTCACCTCTCCGTTCTAGGGCAGAGGCGGCCAGCCTTTTGGGAGCTATGGCCAAATCAGTTAACCCAAATCATGTCACGGGCCTCCATACATAACTTTATAACATTGACTTATTTTCGTAAGTTCAAAATGTAGGTAATGTCGACACATGTTATGATCAAGTAAATAAAGTCATTTTATAAAATGTTAGGTTGCAGTATATTCTCAGTTCTTGATAAACTAAACAACATTTAAAAGTTTAAGTAAGAACAATGACAAAAAAGTTCAGAAAAAGCCAACAATTTCAGTTCAAATTAACGATATATTATTTAGGATTAGAACATTGACAGTACGAAATTTTTATTTAGTTATTTTTATTGTAAGCGTAAATAATTTTAAAATGTAGCGCAAATGCTTGGCGGGCCATTATAAAGGGTGCGGCGGGCCAGTGTTTGGCCCGCGGGCATTGGGTTGGTCGTCCCTATTATAGGACCTCATCTCATGTCATCTACCAGGACAAGTAGATGCCTACGGGCGCCCAGTTGTAAATCTGCAGTTTTGGGTGCGATGTCCGGGTTTTCGGGTATCCTCCACATACGATATTTATTTCATTTAGACTACTGAACGATACACGTGACTCATCATTACTTAATATACGACAGCACGCGTTGGCGCAATCTTCGCCTACCTGCAGCTTCTGCTTGCACTTTCAAGGCAGTTTACACTTAACCTCCTGTAGTAGACACAGTGCCATACAAACAGCGAGCTGCCTCTTGGGCCCTTTTGTCGCTATAATTGTGAGGGCAGAGTATTAAAAGGTGTTACTATTCACTTAATCACACTATAGATATGTTTATTTCTATACTTACTGAGATTTACTATATGTATTTTAAGAGGTAGTTGCTTCAAAAAGGCTGAATTTACACTCAAACACTGCTATGTAAAATTACCAAACCTCCTTTTGTTTTATCCGAAAAACATTGAAGCTTTACGGTGTTTTACACAGGCGGGAGGGCTGCTGAAATAACAAAGTGTTAGCTTACAGTTCGTACAATTCGAGTAAATGCAGACAAAATAAAGAGTAGCTTACTAAATATTTCATCTGGCAGTGTTACAAAGACGATTATGCACGCAACAATGCAGCGGAGAAATGGAAAAAATCCTTGCCATGTGGATTAAAACACAGAACAAGCGCGAGTTGCCTTATAAATTCAAGCATTTCCTGAACGATGCTCTCTTTATGTACACCCTTGTCTCAAATTCTGCACCTTAATGATAACAGCCTGATATGTGCGAATGTGCAAAACATTTTTCGTGTCAGTCAAAAGTTTGATGCTAATTTCTTTATTTTAACCCAAGGGCTTTCGAAGTTAATTATATTGCATTAATTTTGTTCCTTGTTTCTGCTGCGTCTCCGTAAATCATATGTTTTCACTCACGAATGTCCTAAATTAAAATATATGTACCATCAAACATATTGGTATGTGTACTAAATAGAGAATTAGTTTACTATTAATACAATGTTTGTTTCCCACAGCAAAAATATGTTTCACCACATCTCACTATTTTATGAAAAAATGCACATATACAAATAATAAATATGTTTTCTAAAACAATAATCTTAATGACACAGGCATACATTTTTTGTTATAGTTAAAAGTTCCAATGGGTAAAATTTAGTAAAATCTACTGTTGTTACAAGTCAATAACGTAATTGTTTTCTTGGATGTCAGATCACCATTCACTGGCGATACTCACATGCTTGTATGTAAGCGCTGCCAACTGTTAGGAATAACAGATAGGCTCATTGTTAAATTTTAAGAATAACTACTCAGCGCATATCGGCCAAACTATTGATTTTAAATACATAGTTTAATGATGGAAAATGTTTTATAGACGTTAGAAGTGTTGTACGTTATGACACTTGTCTGTAGTTTACCAACTTTGGAATATTCTGATTTTCGTTAGGTTAGATTATTTTACCCCCTAATTTTTTCCGTTTTTCGTCAGGCAAGGTAAGGATTATAGCATTTGGCTATAGAAAGGATAGATTATTTAAATAGTATGAATATTTACTGTATGTAATTAATCTTTTCTTTATTTCATTCATGTTATCTTAAATCACTTATATTTTCTTGTATTTTATTTTAATGTTTTGCAAGTTTAGTTTCTCTTTGGAATCTATAGGATCAGTTAACGAATGCCCCTACCTAGTTAGTTATTAATATTATTTATTCATATTTTTTTTGTTAGGACTCGCATCCACAATCTTAATTTTATTTTTATTTTTTAAATTTTATTTTTGTTTTATTTTTGTTAATTTTTTTTTTTTCGTTTGTAATTATTCTCCAGCCCTAATGCCTGTGTTGGCGACGTCGTGTAGGCTTGAGGAACAGCCGCGAACGAGGGGGCGTTGTCTAGAGATAAGAGCAGTCTTGGCCGAGCGATAATGCCGATATGGCGTATTTTTAAATTACCGTCTCGCTAGCACCGAAATCTAGCGCCATCGTAATGGTTTT
>PNEQ01114871.1:0-22256 GCA_003012365.1 Medauroidea extradentata | reverse complement strand
GAGTATATTTCAAAGGTTAGTCATAAAATGTGCTGTGTATAGTTATTCAAAGTGAATGACAAGATATTTAAGCATTATTTAATTGTTATTCTTTACCTATGTCATTTTTGTTAGACAGGGAAAAATTTTATCTGGGACAGGGAAAACAGGGAAAACTCAGGGAAATTGGCTGGAACAAGTTTGTGGGAACCCTGATATTTTTGAGCCACTAACATTTGAATTCAGTCAAAACACGGAATACATGTTTTGATAGCCTTGGCTGACCGATTACTACTGACATCACAAAATCCCAGAAAACGTTCAATTATTCCTTCTGAATTAACATACCGTAAATGTGTTAACTGCGACTTCTTTCTATTTATATTTGTTGTCTCAACTAAAATATTCCTACAAACAGGGTTTTTCAATTTCTGTCTTCATATTTGGTACCACTACAGCAGAAACAGACTTAGCCAAATCATGTTGTATATCGCTTGAAATACGAGAAAGTGGCTCTTCAGGTTACTGTCTGTTTCACCAAATGTATGAACAAGTTGAACAACATTTTCCATATTTACAGAATTAGAAAACTCATCTTGTCCCCTAAAAGCTAACACTTGGTTTACTTAGAAGTATGTTACATCAATCAACTGACTTAAAATAAGTCTATTCTTTTTACGTTTTCGTTATGTTTATGAATAGGGCAAAGGGTCCAAATTTGAAACACTTTTTTTTTAAAAATCATTAAAGATAAATTTTACAAAATAAAAATTGTAAGAAAAAATACACAAATTCTGTAAGCCCTTTAATAACATGTGCCATTAAGAATAAAACCAATACCATATTTCAATATGAATTATTTTCTTTTTATAATTTGACATTTTGAACAAATTTTTAACAGGTAGCCTAATATGAGACCCTCAATTTTTGCTTTACGTAAACCACATTTACATCACAAATCAACAATGTTAACATGCAAAACCTTTAAGGCAGTTGGGACAAATGAATTGGTCATCAGCACCGCAGTTCTGATGAGCCCACATAGCAGATTCTACACTGATGCCATAAAAATGTATTTTACATAGTAAAATTACTAACAAAAAATACTTATATGCTGTAAGCCATTTAATAACGTGTTGTGCACTTGATATTAAATCATTAACATATTTTAATGGTAATTTTTTCTTTATAGAATAATGATATTTTGAACAAATTTTTTAACAGGTAGGCTAATATGAGAACCTCAATTTTTTGCTTTACATAAACCACATTTACATCACAAATCAATAATGTTAACTTGCAAAACCTTAAAGGCGGTTGGGGGCAAATGAATTGGTCTTCAGCACCACAGTTCTGATGAGCCCACATGTAGCACTTTCTACACTGACACCATTCTTCATCACGTTTGTCCTCCGACCACAAAACAGCACAAAATATACACTCCATCATTGTCGTCCATATCATGCATCCCATAGGAGCTGTCTTCCAACGAAAAAGAATAGGATAAATCATCTGATTCCGATGACACCAACTGTGTGGTCTTTCTTTTCTTAGGTCGTGTTTTGTTGACAGACTTAGGTCTATCCTGACAGCTTTTAGTAGACTTTAGTGTTAAGGTGAAGAGTTCCTTAGCGACGACATTCTTGTTTTTTTTCTTTTTCCCTCATCTTTACCGCTAGCAATACTTTCATTTAGTTGGTCTTTGTAAGATGACTTTGTGATGACTTTTGCAGTACCCTCTTCTACTAGAAATTGGCTCCTCTGTAGAAAAATATGGCAAAGGAATAATGTACTTCTGAGAAACAATTTTTTTTGCTATGCGACATCTTGTCCTCTGGATTGGTGATGGCAGAAAACTGTGGCTGATGCCCTGAACTTGTTGGAGTGGCCTGTAACATAGAACTTGTTGAAGGAATGGCTTGTATCATATAACTTGTTGGAGTGGCCTGTAACATAGAATTTGATGAAACAGTGGTAGGCTTATTTGGCGCTGAGTGTGCAGAACCAGTGTGTTGTGTTGACATTGCAGTTGGATCAGGCTGTGGTGTTTTACCATTCAGACTAGGTTGTTCTGCAGTTGTTGAGGGAGAAGCTTGTTGTGATGATAAATTAATCGGCCTATCAGTAGAAGCATGAAGAGGAAAGTCGCAATCTCTGAAAACATGCTGGTTCAGTGGGAACATACCTGTTTTTCTAAAAGAATTAACAGATGCTTCCATTGTTGCAGTTTTTGTGTAGGCCATAAGTAAAAAGCCTCGCAACATGTGTCAGTCTTAGAGGAGAAGGATGGTGTTTGTCGCACATGTCGTTTTGCTTGAGATAATTTTCTACTTCCCTCGCATATTAAGATTTCAATGGAAACATGAACCCAACATCAAGCGGCTGCTTTTTATGTGACGAATGTGGAGGCAAATATATGATCATTACATGATTCTCTTTTGCCTTGTCTATGACATTTATGTTTCTAGTGTGTGCATTATGTCCATCTAATACTATCAAAACCGGGTCTTCAGCACTTGGACGTGTGAAAGCTACAAAGTGGTCAAACCACTGTGTAAAAATTTCTGTTTTTATCCATCTAGATTGGTTGTATGCTGCAGTGGAACCAGCTGGTGCACAATCCATGAAATTATCGTTGGAATTTTTGTGGCCAGACGAACAATGGTGGAACGTAGGTGCCAGTTGCATTCGTACAAACAACTGCGGTAATCAATGCTTCTCGCTCACCTGATGTTATTATACCTACATTTTTCTTTCCTTTCACACTTTTTATTTTACTATGTTTATGCTGCACAACAGATAGACCTGTTTCGTCAACATTAAAAACTCTATGGGGTCGGTTATGAATTTTTTTATTTTCAACTCAGGTTCACAAAGATAAAAAAAAATTTCCCACACTCTCAGGATTAAAACCTTTCATTCTAGCCAGGGATATACCTTTTGGGCTTCTAACCGGCAGAATAGGATGTCGTTTAAAAAAAAAAAAAAAAAAAAAAAACTCCAAGTCACTTCTTTCCAGCAGAATGCTTGTTCTTAGAAAAAGGATGAGGCAGGCAGTTTTTTATTGCTAGTTCAAAAGCCATCCGTATTATGTCAGCTTTTCTCTAACCAAAATACCTTGCATCCATCTGAACGCAATATTAAACAAGTGATGTTTCAATTTCTGAGGTTAATACTGCCCTTCTACCCAGAGGAACTGTAATCAACTCATAAGGAGATTTATTGTCTTTAACATACCTTTCTAAAGTACCCCTACACCCTAGGGACTTCAAAGTATTTCGAAGCCTATGTCCTTATTTCTTACGGCTCAAACTGCACGGACCATCTCTTGTGGACTCCACGTTTACCTTTCTTAGGTGGTGACATCTTAAAAAAAAAATAAATGTACAATATTTTTTATTTGAGTAAAAATGTGTCTAAGTATACACTAAATTGGCACTGAAAAATAACTATGTATTTTTTTTTTACTTTAAATGGTCGTAGCCAAGTTTAGGCCCTATGTTTATAGAGGAGCAATTTCTGGTCAAGGAGAAAGGAAAATTTATATTTGAAAATATATTCTGTATCAGGTGCGTTAATGAATGGTAGTGCCAAATGATTACTAGGATACAGAATACCAACAGATAAATCACACATTTACTCATTACAAATAAGTGATTTATAAAAGGATGGTGAATGGAAAGAGGGGGGGGTGTGGAGAGTGGGGTGTTTTTCAAAAGATTTCGGTTGCCAAATAATGGTCAATATTTTGACGTGGATTTTGCATTGTTAAAGAACACTGTTTTTATATAGGCTACATTCTGCCCAACGCATCATGTATCACGTATGGATATTATACTCATCCGATTGTATAAAAAATCTTCCATTAACAATGACATCGATCTAACATAATTACCAATAGGTTTCCTAATGTGAGATACCAGTTGCCTTATACGAGACGTGTTTTATACTAGGAAACCTTACAGGTCTCATTTTAGGAACTTGGACATGGCGACAAAAATCCTGAGTTTGTTGGTTAACTAAAAAAGGTATCTTTACTGTAATTACATGATTGCAACTATAAATTGTTATATATCGTTCATATAAACCAGTAAATAACTATACACTTGCCTTTTATAATGTATTAAATATTAAAGATTGCGTGGAAATAACTTTTATCGTAAACAAAACTCACAGACCGTCACAACATTGAAACTGATTAACCAAGCGCCGCCAGCCGAACCACTGGTGCCTGAAATGGCTACTGCAATAAGTTCCACTGAGTACCGAGAGAGTGAAGCACTTCCTTGATGAGATACCAGGGGTCTCATATTAGGCAGCAGTCTCATATTAGGCACCAGTACCCTACCTAATCTGTACTGGTCGTTCAATCATGACTAATTTCTAGTTTTCCCAATCTGTTCCGGTGACATGCACACCAATAATGGGATTTGCTCACTTCATGCCTTTTCATAGATTTGTGAAAATTGTTCAAATCACAAAATCCGGATTGCATCGGAACACAATAATTAACACAGTCACACAGTATACTGCTCTCATAATATTTAAATGACCTTATCTCCACTATTCCAAATTTATCAGGAAACAGCTGTGAAATATAATGACATTTCAGCATTTCACTTGAATTTATTACATGAATATTGTATTCAGATGGTTTGTAATGGTATATTAGATTATGGAGAATCATTATAAATAGTATACAGTTTACGTAACAAGTGAATAACTGTATAAATGCATAAAAGAGGAGTTAACGGCTTTTTGTCTTACAAGGAAGGTGAAAAAACCACCGGAAATATTCGCAGCGTCGCTTCCTCCTGAGTACAGCACTGCATACGACAAAATGGAGAGCAAAGACGGCATCAACCAAGCTACTTGGCCATTTGTTATGCTTGTATTTGCATTTAAGATGTTAATTTTTGTACGAACCTCGTGAAATAAAGAGTATGTTTCAGCCACCAATAGAAATGCATGGAAGTATTGATTGTGCAGAGAATTTTGGCTGTCTGTTTATTAAAGTTTTGTCAGTTAAAAATATTAATTGATGCGGGATTGTGTTTTTTGATGCAAATTTCATATTTTGGAATCAGATGGTATATTTGTCTGCCTTTTTACCCTGACCTTATAAATAACCGACATAAATTACTGAATCTACTACGTAAATTTACATTGACAATCATCACAAGCATTTTTAAAATAAATATGTGAAACAGCCAAAATGAGGGAAGTATGCAAAGTTAAGAAATTTCTACTAATACCTTAATTCCAACTAAAGTAAAATTACTACAGATTCAAAATTTGACAGTAAGTAGCACAATTATATAATATTTAAAATATGTATAGTAAAAATACGACAAATTTTTATTTATACAATGTAGTCATGAACTTGATTGTAGTTCTATGCCAGGGTACAAATAGTGGAGTTACGATATTCGCTACTTCAAATATGGGTATAGTCATAGTTAAGGGTGTATGGAAATGTACTATGTCGACCGGACGAGTGGAATACTCAATCGTCAATAAACTTGAACTTCCTATCAAAATTCCATGACATTTTTCTGCCGAGTAGATATTTTATCAGCTGACATTTTTGAGGTGCTTTAGCTAATTTTGAGGTGCCATGAATATACTATACAATACATGGATACAAAATATTGCAAGTTCGTAACATACTTTACTAAATAATACTGAATAGAAATAAAGTTACAGATTTAAATTCCCACAAATGTAATAGACGGTAAAATGTTACAAAACTAGCTATTTAGTGTTTTCAGTTTACATCTTGGTGCATTATTTGCACTGAGAAGGTTGTCATTCATTAACTTACAACAATTGTTCAGAAGTTTGTTGACTGAAGATTTTATTATGCCTACGAGGATTTTCTCTGGGTCATGTGAATTTTCACATCCTCCTTAGTCTAAGAACACATTTTTTTCGAAGGTCATTCTCTGTAAGGGAACAAATCATGCAATACCTCACTGGTTAGTTGAGAACAGAAAAACAATTTTCTGAACCACAACAAAATAGTAAACTACAGTCTTCAAAACATCAGTGTGGGAGTACAGAAGTTCACAGTGCAAAACCTTTATCCAGGCGTAAGCATTATCATCTACCAATAACTGCTTGTCAAGTGTCAAAGCTATTCTTAGAAGATTCACACTTCCTTTTTTTCAAAACAGTGTACCAGTAGTACTCTGCAAAGTGTGTAAGCAATGGCATTTCCAATTTAACATAACTTATATCAACTTCAGAACAGCAATGGTAGATGAAAACTTTTGGAGACCAGATTCACTGACGTCAATGTCATTCTCTTGGATGTCTCCTGCACTGAGATGGATAGGTATACTTCAAAATTTTACAGACTGCAGTACTTCGCCATTTCAAGCAACGTATAAGTTGTATGGGAGAGTGCAATATATATTTCTTTTGTTAGCCCACTAGTAGGGCAGTAGGGTTTCTTCCACTTATCGAACCAGTCCAGAAATTGATAAAGAAAAGCACACTTGATGTTGTCCTCTTGTGCAGTCATTGGTTTCTTTGAATCGTCATTTTTTTGAACCCTCCTTTCCAAACTATTTTGACTTTGACTATAGACCACCGTTTGCATATTATTTTAGGTAATCAGCTGTTGATCTGTAACTCTGTATCGAATTTTCTTTCCCAATAACCAACAGAGCTTCAGCAACGCGGGTATCAAAAACTTGCAGCGTCAGCTTCACATTTTGATGTCCCAAATCAGTAGGGAAAAGTTCTTTCAGCATTAGGCAATATCCGTTTTAAACTAACTTGCGTGATTCAGTTTCATGGAGTTTTCTTAATAGCAATGGAAGCAGCTTCAACCAGTGTAAAATCTTCAAAATTAGGGTACTATCACTGGTCATCATTGTTCTGATGCTAGAATACTGGGTATTGTTTGTAATTATCAGGGTGTTCTCCTTTGCAGTTTAGATAGTGCGCTGGTTCTATTTTTGGTTTTTGGCAGTTTTTAGTGTTGTGATATTCGATCTGTTGCTTGTTTACATTTCACATATCGTGGCCAAGCACAATTAGTTTTTCGTGTAGTCCTAATTCTGGCAGTTTGTACACTACGGAATGTCACCGTTTTTCGGGATGTACTCCTCCCAGTACACCTATGTCTTATTTACGATGTCAGTGTCTTGTAGGATATTGTTTTCGTAGTCAGGTACAATGACCTTGAAAAATCCTTGTTTCCTGACTTTCTATTCATGTCCCTTTTTAGCCGTGAACTGTTCCAGGCGCATCAGGTGCAGTCCACTGTCAGTCAGTGTTTGTCAATGTCAATTGAGGCAGGAAGCTTCTTTAGTACATTCATTCGAGTATGCCTTTTCTCCTTTTCTCTTTTGCGTTGCCTCTGCGCCGCGCGCCTTTTTGTCTTAGGGTCAGGCCAACATCCTCTGAACTTCAGGCCTGTTTTCAAGCGTGTGACGTTAAGTTGTCCTTCGCCCTTCCTGCGTTGACCGTTGACCATATAATGTTAAGAACACTTTCTGGCAGTTAGCTATTACCGTTGCATAGGAACTTTGAAATCCGATTGATATAAAAAGAGTGTGCAAAATACATTTAACATTATTAATCATGAATAACTTAAAGCAACGCAAAGACTACATTATGTTTAAGATCAGCATCAGTGGAACGACTACATTATATATAGCAGGTTTGTGTTGCAATATTTAAAATTAACTGCTATAAAAATATATCGTTTATTTCTGCCCTGTATTTTATCAAACCTTCATAGAAAGAACGTGTGAATAAAATTTAGAAGTATATATATTTACCTAAATTGAAGTTGACGATTAAAAATATTGTATAAAGCATGGAACATGTGAAGTAATATCGCCTTTCAAGAATTAGATACACACGGATGCTTAAATTGCTTAATTATACACAACGAATTTAATGTAATGTATTGTCTTAATCTTCAATGCCCACCATTAAAAATTGTCCCATATATAATGTTAGGTTAATTTTTTTAACCAAATAAAATTGTACGACCGAAATGCTTTTTATGACAAACCACAGGATACTTCAGCATCGCCATATAAGTTAATGTCTGTTTATACAATCATGTTTTGATTTAAAAAATTGGTAATTAAGACAAGAGTGTTACACATTTTACTTTATAATAACCTTTTCATGATTTGCAAATTATTTCCTGAATTTGCTTACTGAAAGTATTCTTTAAATTGACATAGGAACAACAAAACACAAATAATTTTTAATTCATTGAATCACACAGAAAAAACACTGCAATTATTCCTTTTGACCTTTCAACAGAAAAACCATTATTACGCTATTGAATCACTAAAATACTAAAGGGTCGTAAACAAACTATATTAGTGCACTTATATAATTTGTACATTAATACAAATGTAATAAAGTAAGAGTACAGTTTAGAAGTATAATAAACGAAATACAAATCAATAAATACACTGTCAGGCTATATAAAACAATTTTTATGTTGTAAGACTATGTGCAAATGAATCACATACAAAAACTAAATTACATGCATTTTAGTGTTAAACAAATGCAAAATTATTTAATATCTGCCAATGTACTTCCATAGAGCCAAAATTGTTACTTTGTTTTAATATAACACTGTTCCCTTAACACATCTTCAAAAATACATAAAGGATATTAAATTTAATAATTTTCTGTTACTACAAGTAAAACTCTTTGAGTAGCTATTTATAAAAAGAGTCCAGCAAATTATAGTTGTACGTTATTGGAATCAGTCTTTTCAGTGCTGTACTATAATGTACATACCAAAAAAATAATAAAATACAAATTACATTGTCAAACTACAGTACAAAAACAAACCAAAAATATGAATGACACATTTACACACAAAGGCAACAGAATACTTTCAGTCACTCATGGGACAGTAAAAATTATAATGTTACTTTTTAATGTTATATTACGCTGTTGCTATCTTGTCAAGTACTCTTAGAAGACTTTTAAAATATGCAGTTAAATACATTGATACAAGGTAGAATGCTTAGATAAAAAACCTTGACTATGTAGGAAACAGTATCAAGACAATTTTCGTCGTTTATTATTCGAATCAACACTGCAGTGAACTGTTATAGTGTATAGACTTAAAAATAGTATAAACTCACCAAACATTGCCAGAAATATACACTTAAGAACAAATGATCTGTAATACCAAACAATTTGGCAGTGTAAACATACATTGCTAGAAACATTACAAATTAAAATACAGTAACCAAATTAACAGCCAAACTTGGCAGTCAGAATTAATTACAACACTGCTATTTAATGTTATTTTTATCGATATTATGGTGCCGAATTCTCGTTTTAGCATAACAGAAAATATACTTTGAAACACACATTTACTGGGGAAAAGACTTCAATGCAGTAACACTTTGAGCTAGTGTTTTGAGCTTACGTTTTTTGGGATAGTCTTACACATGTAATTTTTTTTCAAAGAAAAGTTTTTTAAAAGTTTATTGGAAAACATTATAATATTTTTTACAATATTTTCGTTAGTGTGACCAGAGTCGCAGACGTCGAGATGCGACAGTTCTTCGTTGAGATGTGCTGTGGAGGTCATTACAAGTACTTGTTTATGATTGCTTGCTTTCAAAAATGCTTGCTCACTTGGCTGTGAAAGTAGATTTTGTAGCACGGCATTGGTGCACATTACTATACTCACATCTGGATGTAGATATTTCAGACAACCACGATCCAGTTCCTTTATGTTGATGGTTTTGAAGTTGTATGTGTGCAGATGTATTTTTACAGGGATGAATGTGATACATTAAATAGGAAAATGTGATTTTAATAAAATTGAATAAATTTTCGTGGATGTGTGAAAACCTATTAACCTACAAAATAGCTACTGTGTATAAAGTTTTATTTTATTTCATACTTTGTAGAGTCAAAATGTATTGAATCCAGTGTACGAAATGGTTACTTGCACTTAAAACTTCCTGATGTAATTATTAACATGTTAGAGTGATCCATTAATTATGAATAGCTGGAATATTTGTAGCCCAATTCGAGTGAATGAGTATTTTATCTGTGATACATTTTTTTCAGTGTTTTAATTTTTTTTGTAATTAGGGTTTAGCTAATTTTAAGTTCACACGGTAAAACCTATAATTTCATTTTAATTTCAAAAAATTTAAACAAAAATTCTACTTTTTATTAGTTGTAAGCACTAGATGTTTAATAATATTCAAAACTGTATGTAATTTAAGTGGTTAAGTGTAAGAAAAGTTAAAATGCCTTAACTTTGCCACATTATTAATAAAGACGTTATATTATTATTATTTATGAAAGTGTGTAGCGAATCAAAATACTTATCAGAAACTAAACCACTTTGACACACGCTACACTGAAGTTTCCTTAGCAATTCGTAAACACAATACCCTGCTAATTATACAAGAACTGGTATTACTGGCTCCACGGCACTTAAATCTTCTTCACTTAAGTTAGTACCACAAACAATTTTTCCTAGCTTCACAGTTGATTTATCGCTTCCAGACTCACTTAATGTCAAACGACTTTATCTCAATTAGACCTAGTTTGCTAGAGTTTAGAACTAATGGCAGAGAATCTTGCAGTCTCAGTTTTCCTTCACACTCGCACACTTTTCGAATTGAGACATTGTATTGGCTGCCAGCTAACATTCTGTGTTTTCCAAACCTTTCTTCTAAAGGGCCAGTCCGTACTTTTCCTAACAAAAAAGTAACAAATTCAGTTCTGTAATGCAGTACTTAGCAAGCTCGAGTTTGACATGAGTTGTGTGAGCTAGTTCCAGATGTGTTTTTATTTTTCTGAGCTTACCAGTTTCCGATCCTGTTTCTTTCCACAATTCTATCCAAACTAATACATTTTACAGGAATTCATAGGATTCATTGTCTGGAGAAAGGGTTATGGGTTGCATATACGTGTCCCTCAGTCATGTCCCATCGTTTGGGTGTTTGACATTCAGTATTTTCCACCATTATAAAATAATTTCAGTGTACGCTTTTGTCCCCTTGTGGTGGGTAAGCTTAGTTTTTCTCCAAGTTCTGAAAGAGCAGCTACAACATATTCACTAAACAAGCTTTACATTCTGTTTCGAGATTAGTTGGGTTCAAAGTCTTCTGGGTGAAACCATAGCCAAACTTCCCTAAAGAGTTTGATTCAGAGTTATTCAGTTTTTTCAATGTTAAAAAAAAGCTGTTTCTGTTGGTGGGCATAAAATGTAATTGAACTGTGGTAAGAACATGCACTGTCCTGGATTTCGTTGGTTGATCCAATTGTTTCTTATGCACTTCAATAAATGAACACTGTCTATTATGTAAAACAGAGGTTTATTCGAACCGCATGGATGAGGGTACACAATACTCGTCTTACGGCCAGGACAAAAGTACGACATTGCTGTCCTGTTTTTGGAACTATTGTCACTGACAACACAAACAGCAGAGTAACGTATGTCTTCCAAACCAGTGATGATCTTTTTAATATCTTTTGTAGCAGATAAATGTTCATAATTCTGGCAATATTTTATCTTAGCAGATGTACTTCCTCGCCCTACGAGTGTAGACATAAAAGGCTTATGCGGTATACAAAAAAGTTTCATATGTATATATACAGGGTGGCCATAAAGTCTATGTACAATTACAAACAATCATAACACAAGAACCATAGCAGTTAGAGATGTGCTTTTTGCGGCAAAATGTAGACCAGTATCTAAAGTTTTTACGTCTTTCAATACACTTCGACATGAGCGCCTTGTGTTGCCTGTAGAATGTCCAAACAATATTCGATTTCACATCATACATTTGACAACATTTGTGGCGTGATACCTTAAATCACAGCAGTTATCCTACGTTTCAGTGATTCGATATTCAGAACAGGTGTTGCATACACTTTGTCCTTCACGTAACCCCACAGGAAAAATTCAAAAGGTGTGATATCGGGCGATCATGGTGGCCAGGGTATGGGACCATCTCGCCCCATCCACCTGCCAGGGAATATTTCGTTCAGGAAGTCACGAACAATTAACCCCCAATGTGGTGGTGCGCCATCTTGCTGATAAATAACCACAGGTTGCAGGTCTTGGTGCTGAGGCACCACATAAAGTTGTAGCATATCTAGGTAGCTGATAGACGTTACAGACTTCTCAATAAAGAAAAAAGGACCTATGACCTTGTGCATTAATCCGCACCAAACATTAACTTTGGGGGAATCTCTCACATGCTCCATGACACTACGGGGATTTTCTGAACCCCATATGCGAACATTGTGCCTGTTTACTTTATCACAGATGTGGAAGGTAGCTTCGTCGGAAAAACACACATGTTCAAGGAAAGCATTGTTCTCATCGATCCGTTGCAACATGTCACTTGCAAAGGCTGCACAACGTGGTTTGTCGTCTTCGTTTAATGACTGCAGTATCTGCACTTTATACGCATGCATCCTTAGTCTCTTATGCAGGATTTTTTGCACTTTCGATCTGGGTATCCCTAGTTCCCGAGAATCACGACGTGTTGACTTTGTAGGGCTTCGAGTGAATGTTTCTTGCACAGCCGCAACATGCGCTTCACTGACAGATGGATGCCCTGTTCGCAAACGGTCGCACACAGTGCAGGTTTCCTTAAATCTAGTGTACCACGAAATGATGGCTCTCCTGTTAGGTGGTGGTCGTCCACATTCCGTCCGGAATTTCCGCTGAACACAAACCGGTGACTGTGTCTCATGATACCACAAGACACACTTGGCTTTCTCTTGAGGCATCGTCATTTTATGAAGACACGATCTTCTCTATGATTATTCTACCTGCAACATGAATAAAACTTTAGATACTGGTCTTCATTTTGCCGCAAACAGCACATCTCTATCTGCTATGGTTGTTGTGTTATGAATTTTTGTAATTGTACATAGACTTTATGGCCATCCTGTATATATTTTTTAAAGATTTCATAATATTATACTTGACAATTGTGTTTGTGTGTAGTCATAGTATAGGCATACCCTTTTCCAGTATATTTACATGTCTGTTTAATATATTTATTAAGTTCCCTTCTATGTATTTGCAGGTATAGTTTTTTCAAAGTTTTTTTATAATCTTATACTTGAAATTAACAAGTGTTTGTGTGTTGTCACATTATAGAAATGACTTACCCTTTCATTGAAATTTAATAATATTAAAACCTTTTTAGTAATACTTTGCAGATAGTGTGCTATGTAAAATATTGTTTGAGTGTACAAGGACTGTTGCATCTGATGCTCTTTAAGAAAAAGTTATGACAGGCATATGAAAGAGTCTCTCACACAGTTTTAACAGAATAAACATTTATATGTGGAAAACAATTAAAAAAAAAAAACAAAACACACAAATAAATACACTCGCACACTGTTGTTTTATTTCTCCTTGGAAGAGGAGGCACAGTCTCACCTCATATCTGCAGCACACAGCCGCTCTTCGAGACTCTCATTTCTGCTGCTAACTGCAACATGTTTTGCTGCATCGCTTCCATGTATTCCATAATGGCGTCTTGCGCAGTTTTGTACTGAGCAAGATCTCCTTCCCGAATCTCTTGGAATTCCTGCAGCATTGCGTGTCGCATTGCCTTTAGGCGCCCATTTATAATTATGTTAAATGCGCCTAAGATATTATTGTGGAACATCTCAATGAGACGTCCTAGAATAATATCTAGAACCCTATTTTCAAACTGACCAACAGGGGCCTCGTGAGGCGGGTCAGCTGCAGGAATTGCAGCCTCGTGAGGTGGGCTAGCAGGTGGATTTGCATCCTCAACATTTTCGCCGTCATCAGCTATCCTCTACCCACAGGGATAGGTGATGACATAGGCGTAGCATGTTGAGGCTGGTAATTCACCTGCAGTATGTGCCGCAGAGGTGAAGTTGGTGACACGTACCCAGCATGTTCGTTGTCGTCCCAACGCTGCGCATACTGGCTCCACACTGGCGACGGCAGCTGGAGCAGGTGAGAGGGGTGAGGGTAACGCCTCGTCACGGGCCTCGAACTCGAGACGTCTCCTAGCCTCACCCCATCGCAGCTCCATGGATGGTCGCTGCGTCGGTGTACTTGCCAGTGACACTGTCGGCGACGACGACTCGTGAACACGCCGGTGGAGACGGCCAGCGCTGAAGGACGAGGCGAGGAACAGGGCGATACCTGCATATTGCGACGATGACGTGACCAGCTCCCGGCACTTGAAGGCGACGTTTCCTCGCTCGCTACACGCTTGCGCAGCCGCCTGCAGAGGCCAGAAGGTCCTGAAGCGCCTGGTGTTGCCCGCGCCTGTAGCTTCACGTCGTCAGCGACGCATGGTGTCGCTACCTCGCTCGTCGCTGTTTCGTCCACGTTCTCCTCAGCGTGTCTTGCCGCCTCCATTAAAGCCTCTTCCGAGTTATTGAAGAAACTCACAGTGGCGAGTATTAAATAAAAACTTTATAACAAAAATAAAAAACTATGTATAAAATTATGTAACGAAAAAATTTATAAAGCTATGTAACTAAAAAATTTATAAAACTATGTAACGAAAAACATTTTTAAAACTATGTAACGAATTTAAAGAATCTGATGTACAGATATAGCTCAAGAGCTTGTGAAAGTACGAAATAACTGTGTCAGAAAATAGTTACGTGTAACAATCCGAGATTTCCAAAATAGAATCCTACAGTCAAGTCTGTTTTGCGTTTCACTTACATACGACTGTCTTCTTTTTATCTTAACAAACATCAACATTCATGAGAATGCCATTAAATGTTTTATACCATCCCTCGGCACTCTGTTTTAACCTATACACGCTTTTAAAGAGATTCCGTACCGAATACTCACCTTCTTCAAAACCTTCCGGCTGTACAATATATCGTTGTGTGGTGCTGGGGTATAATACCGTCACAGACAACCCGTGCTTGTCGTAAGAGGCGACTAATGGGGGTGCGGTCTGGACCTGAAATTTTTGGATGTTAATCTCATTTTTATTCCAACTTCTACTTTTTTATTACTCTTTCTCTTTTTATCTCACCAGGGCTCATCGTATCTTCGCTCTCTCTTTCATGGTCTTAGGCCAGTGCAGTGTTCTTCCTAATGAGAGTCTATCCTCGCTTATGTGTGCTGCCTCTGAATTGTTTTACCCAACGGGGTGCCTTCGTTAGTGACGGTTTAGCGAATCCTTCTCGCTGGCCCAGCTGGCAAATCTAGGTACCGAAATCCATAACCATTTCATGTACACCTATGTAGTACCACTTGGTACCGTCCTAGCTAGAGGGGTTGTCATAGCTGTTTTGCACACACACCTAAACTCGCTGGTCCGTGTTACCGTGGTCTGGAGGAAACCAGTGTAGTCAACCACAAGTCCCCTGAAAGGCACCACAGGTGTTCTCTATAGTAGGGAACCTGGGATGTTTTTCCAGGTAGGGGAATACAGCTGGCCTCGCACAGGATGTACGGTTTGTCCCTGGTTTGCCCCGGTGTACACTTCGGTGTGTTACTGGGAAGTAATTTGTAGTTAACAGCGGCGAAAAGTAGCTGCTCCTATGTAAAGCTTAGGTCTGTGGGAGGTAGGTCACACTCGCAACGATACAATCTGTGTGGTTTTTTAACACTGGCTTTTATCTTCCCCCCTCGCGAACGGAAGTTTGAGTCCGGCAGTTCTCAGTGAAAAGGAGGGGTGGGAGGCTTTTCACCATGGCTTCAATTGCACTCTACAGGGTGGTTCCCTCAACATACGAAACAAACGACAACATAGCGACCATGGACATGATTCGGACAGTGATATGGATGTTAATCGTAAAAATAAGTTGGCAACTCTGCTTTTAGAGTGATAGTGAAAGATCTCGAAGGGCACATATTCGAAAAAGTGGTGCCCTTTGAGCTCCATACATTTATAAATTTTGCTGCTGGTAGTGTAGTCAAGGACTGTAAAAAAATTAAGAACAAATCAGAGTTTGATGCATCGAATGCCGCCTAGTCCCATTGACTGCAGTCATTGAAGGTCTACAACGGAGCAACAAATAAGTTCCCCATTGAAGTTATGCCCCACATCGCACTGAATTCGAGCAAGGCTGTCATTTCGTGTCCCTACCTCATCGATGTCTCAAATTCAGAACTGTTCCAGGAACTCCAGACGCATTTTGTCACACATTTCCAGTTGGCGTTCCAGTCCTACCAGCAATATTAAAAATTGGTTACCTGAATGCATACACGAATCAGTTATTTTTCCACCACTCTGCTGCTACAACTACCACACAATGGTACTAATCACGATTGCCCACGTCGAGGGCTGAAATCTATTTTCTATAACCAGTAATAAATTAAAACCGCAAACTTAACATTATTTTTTTTATATTTTGAAGCTAAATAAAGCAATAAATTTACTTGTATACTTATTTGCCTATTTGGGTCCTAGTTATTAAATTTGTTGTAATTTTTCTCAACACATAATTAATGAAATAACAAGGAATGGAAATGGCATTTCAAGTAATCAGACATGTCTGTGTATACAGAGTGTTGCTTACAGATACAAAAATTTATACATATATGTATAAATAGTAAGTTTCCTGAATTAATGTTTTTTTATCAGAGATTTTTAAACATTGTTTCATTTATTTAAAAATTACGAATACATTCTTGTTTTATATAGTTCAGCTGGTAAATAAAGCAAATTTGAAAAACGTCAGTTGACACTATTAAAATGTCATTTTCATACCAGCTCTCCTCATAAATGTATTCGTGCGGCAAAGTACATGTTTTTAGATTGAATGGTTGAAACAAATTTAAAAATAACTAAAAGATCCTAATAATATACAATATAGTATAGCCAAACCACGAAACACAGAAATTAACTACAGCTTTATGAACTGAAAATTTTCAAGAATACGTTAACTGAAAAAAAAATGCAGTTAACATTTTACTGGGCCCAACAGGATTTATATTTGTTAAACTCATGCATAATTAATTATTACTTATTTTCGCAGATTTATAGTCCCGCGCGTCTCATTCGGATTTGTTTACCTTTACAGGCTGAACTCCACTAAGCTGACTTTTTGTGTTTTTTCTGCAGCATCTTCGTACATCTTTCAAGTCGTTTGCAACTTCAGAAGAAATAGATTACAGTTTATTTTTCTTTAGTTTACCCAAGCTTTAAAGTAGCGGTCAGATGAAGCCATGAGACCGAGAAACCCATCTGTTGTGTTCTGATGACATGATGACTTCCTAGTGTGAAATTGTCGAATTTGCTTCTTCTGTTAGCTCCACCCCCCAATTGGTAAAATACATTAATCCATAACTTCAGCCCTATGGTTTAGCATTTTTATGCACTGTAGGTGGCATGTTGTACCACATATAGTTGTCTACATACGTATGAGCAGTTTTCGTACTATACATAGAGAATTCTTTCACTTTAGTCTTTCTTACACATGATAATGCACATATGTAGAATTGCCGCAGATCGAACAAGGAGATCTTTGCTAAACCCAGTAGTAGTACCCACTTCATATGGGTTCTGGAAAAGTCGCCTGGCAGTGTTTGTTATATGTACAATCGCACCCTTTTTTTAGGAATATTTCTATCAATTCAAGTTCGTCTTTGAGGGTTTGCTGTACTGATTTATTTCGTGCATTGAAGTTTTCTCTGTATTGTTGTCTCTCTCCTTCCACATTTCTTTATTCTCTCTTGTCAGACCAGTTCGGTACGAAATATTGAGTACACCTTTTAGAAAATGAATATACACGTGCAGCACAGATGAAGCGTACTGTAGTTTAAAATTGTCTACTGGCTTGGTGGCATTCAGTTTGTTCAGTCGAGATATTTTCGCGCGACATAAATAGCAGCTTCCCGCTGAAGAACCTGTTAATGTATTGACAGCTGGTCAACCATTGTCAGAATCAGTAGATAATTTACTTCACAGGTGTCGGTGTGTATGGGTTTTAGGGCATCTAATATGTACTTTAACGAAAACCTCTTCATTTTGAAGTTCGTTAACATACTTTTTTTTATATATCTAAGATGGAGAGGACGACAATAGCGAGTTTAACTAGGTCTAGGGTTTTTCCATAATACATTTCGTATAATGCTGATCCCATTCTGAGTGGAACAAGTGAAGTTACAATACTTTCACAATGTTGTCCTCTTGTAGAAAGTGAATGATCCTCTTCACTCTCTGTAATATTTTAAGGCCACATCTGCATGTAATGCGACTGCCCTGAGCTACCGTCAGAGCCATCAGCATATTAATAGGGGCCCAGCATAGAACCAGAAATATTCTGTTGCAGCATGGTTCAATAGGTCTCGCAGTGGTACAGTACACAAAAGTTCACTTGTTTTTATGTTTTAGATAAGTATATTTTTCTACTTTTAAAACATGCTCACATAATTGAATGGAAAACTAAAAAAAAATTATTTAAATTTACAAGATATTATTATTATTTTATGTGTGATCACAAAATCAAGATTGCTAATGGTTTTGTTTTGTACTCTGTGGACAAATCAGTTTTGCACTACCAAATACACTATAAACAATATTTGTATTACTATATTACTGCAAGTTAAGTAGCCTCAAATTAATATCTTCATATTCTGTAAAGAGAACGATTTTACTGTGTGAGAAGTGAAGAGGTTTTGATTAGCATTTAGTTACATATCAAAAATAATAAATTACAAAAAATTAAATTAAAAAGATGAAGAATCATGAAAGTTCTGAAGTGATGTGTTTTGTCATGTAAAAAATACCACGAAATAGTTACTATTATTGTATAGTAAAATTTTTTATTTAAAAAATTAATGCCATTTAAATATACAGTATCTCTAGGTATATGACGCTGCTCTGAAAAAAGAGAGCGGTTACCAAGGGATGTTGGTAGGACTCATTATAAAGGACATATTAAATTTACAAAACAATAAAAGTGTATAGTTTCATCCAATTTTCTGAGAGCATTGAAAAAAAGAATAATGCCTTGTAGAGCTGATTTTGGTGTAAAGTAAGGCAAGAAATCAGAATAAAGTTGTATAAGATATTTCAAAACTTAGAAAATGTATGTATGAATGTGGTTTCAAATGCGATATGAATTTTCAGTGTTTTATGAAGACATAGTTTTAAGGTAGTTCAAGGGAGAAAAAATCATAAACTCTTGTTTGTTAGACAAATAATTCGTTTTGTAGATGCTATTTGTGAGTTCACATTCTCGAAATATTTCACATCGTATAGTTTTCTCATAATGACAAGTCAATGTTGACAATTACATACAACAATATAATATAAACAACGAAGACTAATATTGTGAAATCAAATTTCACACACTTATTGTATGTCATGGACTATGCGATTTAAGGGCTTGTTCCTTAGCTTTTTTCAGACTGATGGCAATAACTCAAATATTTTTTTTAACCAAAAAATTTGAAAAAAGTTTGAGGCATTGTGCAGTCACAAGATGTACAATACTGTGGATGCGTTTTTAAAAATAATTTACCATTCGTAAGAAAAAAAAGCTTTATCTTGGCTAATTTTCACGACAAGAAACATGGTACTTTGTGAGACGTAATAAGAACAGTTCAGTACATTGCTACAAGAAATTCAGCTACAAATAATGACATATTACTGTCAAAACTGTGGAGCAAACAACATTTTAATATGCGTATTAGGTAGCAATAAAAAATATTTTCGAATTCACTGCAAAACTAAGGAACAAGTTCTTAAACACTCACATTTATTTTTGTATCTAAGAAATTTACAAGTATTTAAATAATGATACTAATTAATGCCTTGTTCCCGTAATATAAAATTGTCACTTTGAGGTGCTAGAATTTTTTAAAAGAGGAAATTTTCTCTCAAGTATCGTTTGTATTCTGAATTGGATAGTACTACCTCAGTTGTCTAATACAATACTATGTAGTCCTACCGAAACCAGACTACTAATCATCCACACCATTGCAATAAAATTTTGAAATATACACATATTGTGCACACAACTAAACTGAAGTACATATAAATATTAAATTATGATTTCTATCGTCTTGAACATCTTTAATGAGCTATCATAATATTTACAAGTAATTTTGAACATTCGCCACCGTGAGAAAATGTCACACAAACTAAAAAATGATATATATATATGTGTGTGTGTGCGCGTGTCTGGTATTCTACGATACATATTTGCTTGCATTTGCAATGGCGTATGTTCAAAGTTCACTGATTAGTAACTGCATTCATTACAAAAATTCTTTTAGAAAATACTACTATATTTTCCTGTTATTTTGGGAAAATATAAAATACTTTATTACTTAACATTTTAAAATGATACATTAATTTGGGATTTAATTGTACAATATTGTAATTTATACTTACATAACAAAAAAAGAACATTTCTTTAGACTAAGTCAGGCAATTGAACTTTTACATGTAGCAATTCTCTGTACTTCTCTTAAAATTGTTCTCATTGTCTGTTGTACTTCTTCCAGAACTTAAGAAATGTTGAAAGTTTTTCAAAATTTCATCTCGTCATCATCGTCTTATTTAAGTGAGGAAATCAGATGTAGCAGTACTTCTTCCTTACTCTAAATTGTAACAAACAAGCTGTGCAGTTCTCTTCTAGTCACCTCTCAATGCGTAGTTTTTAAGCTACACATCTTACATTTAAAGAAAACTGTCTGCGCTACAGAGGATAGAATATTGAAAATAATTCCATTAACGACACTTTACTTTAACTTGAAACAAAGCTCACAACGAACTCCCAACCAGCATTTGCTTCTTACATAGGCTTACATGGTCTAATACCAGGAGGGTTTTAGTGGAAGAATAAATAAGATATATATGTAGATGTATTTAGTTCCTACTGGACATGACTTAACGGCTGCAGATTTGAGGACTCGTGGCCGCTATTTTGGATTATGTCAATGCCACCATATTGTCTCTGGTCGCCATCTTGGTATGCCCAAGGCGCCATCTTTGAACATCCAATCCACCATCTTGTTTTTTATTTTATCCTGCTCTCATTCTTTTACATTTCTCCTGCGCTCTCATTCATCAGCTCCCTACCTGCAAGCCTCGTCTCCTATTTCTTCTGCTCTGTTATTCCTTAACTCCACACCCACAAGTCTCTTCTCTCATTATTCCTCCTCCCCTTCCTTAACTCCCCACCCACCGACCTCTTCTTGTTTCCCATTGCACATCGCCGTGACAGGAGGTGCCGACTGCGACAGTCATTTTTGTTTCCTACTTACCCACTTGTTGACTCCGCCAGGATAATAAGTGTTAAGGATGTCATGTAATGTACCATAGACAGGAGGACTCTCACTCCTATCACCAGTACTAATTAAATTAATTTTTTTAATGCATGCCTCCAGGCAGTGAGATACACGTCTTGACAGGTATGATACTTCACTATAGTAATTTGTTTTTATTATTTTTGTGTAATAATAACAGTATTATTATTTCTCTCAGTCAGTTATTTCATTTTTTATAACCTTTTATAGTAATTAATTATAATTTAATAGTGTGCCATATAAATATTGATAGAGTGTACAAGGACTGGTGCATCTGATGCTCTTTAAGAAAATGTTATGACAGACTAATGAAATAATGTCTCAACAAACAATGTTAGGTTTTAAAAAGTACAACATTTTTTTGAAAACTATATACACATTTTATTTACATCCGAAAATGTGCGCTGTTATGGATGTTGCCCTTGGGGGATATGCCATGTCCTGCGCAGCCCTGGCTGTTGCATCCCCTGCAACCTGTGCAGTGGTATAAATTTCAGCCGAGGTCTGGTAACGAAAAATAGGCGCACCACTGCCACAGGATGATCTCTCGTGCGGCGATCGCCTGGAGGAAGAAGCATTGGTGCCCCTGTAGCCCTCAATAGAGTTGTTACAGGCATCAAGTCTTCCGATGCGTGGAGAATCGGATGAACAATGGCCTCAGGGCGATCATCAATTCGTTCGTCCTCCATGGCATCTAGTTCTAATATGTGCGACAGTCCTCTATAAGGATAGTGAATTGACATGCTACACACCCCTCTAGCCAATGTATTGCAAGACAACTCTATCCTCCTTTCATGCAGTCGCAATCTACGTCGCTAGCCTTAAGGTGCGTACACATCTGAGCTGCGCCGTGTAATGCAACGTCGCCGCGAGCGCGCGCACGAGCCCGCGCACGAACGTGCGCTGCGCAACGTTCATTCTCGCGAGCAGTGAAGCACTGTTGCACGCCTGTGTTTCCATACATGCGCAGTCTGAAGTGGTCGTGGCAGTATGTCTCTGCGAACAGCAGCAGCAGCCT
>PNEQ01114870.1:0-22256 GCA_003012365.1 Medauroidea extradentata | reverse complement strand
TTATATTTACTGGTTTTCAAGTTTTGTATGAAGTAAAAATATGCAAATTTTGACTTTGAAGTGACATTACGGGAAAACTAGATGAGCTAATTTTTTTCCGTTAGATGTTAATGTTCTCTGAAGTAATGTCTACAAAACTAACACTATTTTATACAAATATAAAATTATGAATTTTTCCCCACTAGAACGCCCTTAAGGTTCACTGTTTTTCTTCGTCCCCTTAAATTTTTTATACTATTCTGTTTCTGTCAACAATTACAGCTACAATTATGTTAGTGCTCATAAATCTATTTATTACAATAAAATATCAAATACATGCAAACATTGCCATAATTGAACATATATAACCGACTGAACAACAGGATACAATACGGTGAGTTTCACATACTGTGCTGTATGTTAATGAAACATTTCTAGTTACATTTGGGTCACGAACTTGTGTGCTTATTAGTTCACTGAGTTTGTTTCCAATGAAACATTTTATTTACCGTTTCGTACGATTTGGTTTTATCCACGTCTATGCATCCCAGCCAAGTATTTAAAAATATTATATCAGATTTCTTAGGAACATACTTTAAATTATCATAATACTGCTTTATAATGAATAAATGCGCAATATTAGTAATTTTATGTACTTATTAATCTTACCATACTTCCGATGAAAAGAATGGGCCTGCACTATATTAAAAAACGTTTTACTGTAAAAAGATACATAGCTGTAGCTTGTGCGGTACTGAGACTATATATTTAATCAAACATTTCAATTGGTATTTTTCGTTGTTATTATTATAATTATATTTCTAATACAAAATTCTCACATGGTTAAAATATGTATAATGCAGTACTGTTAGGTATTATATATATATATATTTATTTATTTATATAAATATATATATTCATAGCTTCACTTATGGGAGTCGCGTGCGATTTTGTGCGTTGGAGGCTCAGAGGCTAAGAAACATGTTATGGAAGCTAATGATCGTAACTAAACATAATTTTACAAGGAATGCGAGTTATTATGCTTCAGATTTCACCTTTGGTAGGCAAGGAGATATTGGTCAGCGTTGATGAGAGGTAATGTAAGGTGAGTATGAGGCAGCACCGGTGAAGGATGAGAGAAAAAGGAAGATACCCAAGAAAACGCGTCGAACAACTCCATTGTATGGCACGATTTCTGCACATAAAAATCTGGCTCGACCCTGCCGGGAGTCGAACCCAGCTCATCTTGGTGGAGGACGGTCGCCCTAGACGTTAGAAGACTTCAAAACAAAGATAAATAACGCACTTAGCATTGTGTCTTGACGATTATATTTCCCTCACTTTTGACGTGTGTTTTTCTATTGTACATTGGCAAGTGTAATAGTTTCGAAAGGAAAAAAAATCCATCCCAACACGCTGCAGCAAAATTGCAGCGCTTGGCTAATTTAAAGAATATTTTTGCACTGTGCTCGTAAGTACTTGGTTCATCGTCTTAAGGACTGTGTTAACATTTTACTGATTTATTTTGAGGAGATGTGGTCTGACTGGCTCTGCAGAAAGAACCGTTGGGTGATCGCAGACTGGTCATCTCCTTCAGCGATTTAATAGTAGGAACTAGTTATCAGAGGCTCGGCGGAAACCCCAATACGTGGGGAGCCCAACCTACTGGTCCGGCCACGTAATCCCCAGTCGGGGAACCTGTTTACCAGCCGCATGGGCCGCAGTCGCGAGTCGACGCCCGGGCAAGGCGAGTGCTGACGACGGAGTGCTCGTGGGGTATTGGGGCAGGTCAGAGTGACACTGCGCGGACGCGCTTCGGGGCGCGAAGTGGGTCGCGCTCCTGACGGCACGCGGAAGGCCTCTATTGTTCGCTCGGAGCTCTCGCCTCGCCGGCCATGACTTGCGACAATTGAAGGTCTGGGGCAGCGCCTCCGCTTGCCTGGCCACTTCGCCATGACGACGTCGACGAAGAAGACGCTGCTGTGCTGCTGCGCGGTGTTGGTGCTGGCCGTCGCCGCTGGCGAAGACGTGGAGGAGGTGGTGTCACGCGCATGCCGACTGGGCGTGTGGACGTGCCTCAAGGTGAGGATGATCGCCGACCTGGAGCGCGCAGTGGCGAGCGACCGCTGCTGGCTGGCGCGAGGCCTCGTGCTGACGAGGACCCACGGCGAGGCGCCGCCCGACGACCTGCCCCTGGAGGGCGTGGCTCGCCGCCTGGAGGAGCCCGGCATGTCTCGGCGCGGCTACCTCGACGTCGTACTGCTGAAGAAGGCGATGGACTTGTTCCGAAGCCACTCGCTGACGTGGACGCTCGGCGACCGCCTCAACGCCACCGTCTTCCGTCATGACAAGGGCCGCGGCCAGATGGACCTCGCGCTGCACATGGCCGTCCCCACGCACGTATCTCCAGGTAAGTGTGTCTTGCACATGTGTCTCCTCCGGCTGCGAACGTAGCATTAGACCTACTTCCCTGGCGAGTCGTAACGGTGTTGCACAGAATGGAGAGTACGTCATCGTACCGTACTTCAAATTTTTTTTTTTCTTTGATGCAGAGACTCGAATAATTTTTAACAGAATGCTTGAAGAAATTCTTGACTGAGCAGTCACATGATGCACATGTGAATGTTTGGTTTTGGCAAAATAATTTTCAAGTCTCCCTCAGAAAAAATAACTTTTATTTGTTTTGCTTAGTTTCATAAACAAATTTGATATACTTTTGGTACGCTATATCTACAAAACTGTAGGGTTTACAGTCATGAAAAAACTAGAGCACAAATATACACAACTTACAGTATAAACAATGTTGCAAATTGTCTATATTAATGTTAGGTTGTGTTAAAACTATGATGTAAATAAATACAAAACTACCAATCATGGCCTAAAGAATTTTTGTATATGTAAAAATAATCGTTATGACACTACTAGTGAAAAAAAATTTAAATTTAAAGATAGGTATTTTAGCTTTACTAATTATGATTATATGAAAACGCAAAATAATTAAAGGTACGATTATTTTATGAATGACATAACTTCTAATAAACTTGGTGTAGCTCGGTGTAGCTGTTTGCAGACGAACAACAGGCATCAGCATCAGATATAACAATATCGAGATCCTTATTGGCTCAGTCAAATAGGGTAACAGTTCCAAGTACAAGCCAAAGCCAGTCATCTTCTAGTAAGCTGAGCGAGTGTTGAAATCCAGGAAACAGTCAAGTTTTCCATGATAAATCATCATCTCTATTTATAAGAAAAAAAACGTTCAAATTTTGACGTGCCATTTCGGGAAAACTCGCTTGACTAAATTTTTTTTCGTACGAGGAATATGTACTCCCAAGTAATGTCTACAAAACTAACACTGTTTCAATCAAATATAAAATAACGGTTATTCCTCACTTGAACATCCATACGTGATTATTCACTGGCTCCGACTTTTTGTAGTGTAGGCGATGACCTTGATACGTATAAAATGGCATTATACAGATTTATGTAACGAATATTCACTCAGACTGAATTCAGTTTCTTGTACGTACTCCATTGCAAATTGAATGACTGTCAAAGAAAACAAACAAATAAAAGCAAAACCATAAAATAAGCTGAGTATGCTTTAGTCAGCAAGATACATACACAACATGAAATTCCAAAACGGAACCCGGTCAAATAAAAACAGGGAACAAACAGATAATAAATGAAAATAATAAGAAATAAAATAAAAAAAACCAAGTAACGTGTGACACAACGATGAGACGAAACAAAAAACACAGTAGATATCAGAGACGAACAGAAAAATAACAAACAGACACAACAAAGAGACGAGACAAAACGCAACAGATATCAGACTTATACAGAAAAGACAAACGACACAATGAAGAGGCGAAACAAAACACAGTATAGTTAGAAACACGAGTGCGACTGATGAGGAGACTGGAAAAAACATGGGAATCCAGTCATGCACTCCCATTGCACAGATCTTTCAAAGATCAATATTCACTCAGCTTCCCCGAGTACAGTTACATTTCCTCCTTTAATAACGATCCGAGTAAAGTTTTCTTGTATCGTAAAAGTGAACTGAACTGGTCAACTAGCATCAAGCGTTTGGTCACAAACATTGCTAACCTTTCATGATCGGGAATATTATTCATATGACCGATTAAATCCAGTTACATTCCGTAAGCGCCTGTTGCCAGCAGTCAGTCACGACAACGTTCACCGACCGAGGAAAAACCGTTAAACCGTTACGTTCACTCCACTGACATCGTTCACAGGAGACGAGACGTGGTTGTTTTGCTGGGGAAGCGGTTTGATATTACACCGACTGTAGACCACGTGCTGATCACTTGCAAATAAGTCATGTGGTGATGCAGGTCATCGTAACAAAAAAAATAAGTTAAGATGATGGATGGTTTATCTCGAAAATATTTTCAACCAACATATCTTTAAAAACGCAGAAGTTTCTTGACACACACAGATATATAAAATAACGTCTGACACAACGCAGCTGTCTGCATACCAATAAAAGGCATCAAATACTGCAATAGCGGGATTCTCATTGGCTCAGTCAAATAGGGTAAAAACTGCACGTGCAAGCGAAAGTCAGCAAACTTTTGGTAAACTGAACGTGCGTTGAAAGTCAGCAAACAGACAAGTTTTCCCGCCATAAACCATCATCTATAAATATACGTCATAGTTTATCGACTTAATTTAGTAGCAGAGGTAATGCGTATAAAAACATTTAAACTCTACGGATTTTATGACCTGCAAGATACTCTGCACAGTTACAGGTATGTGTACACTGTAAAAAAAGAATTTGTTAACCATACGGAAAGCCTTTTAATAATACATTGTATTGCTATGAGAAATCATCAGTTCATCACCATGTAAATTTGCAAAACATTGGAAGATGTTGCTAAACCAGTTTTGGTACATCAGAATGCGTTTGTTTTATAACACCGTTTAGTAGAACTACCATACAGGTGAGTGATAAAATTTACTATTTACACTTTTTTTATAACACACCCACTCACAAACAGTAATTTTTGCTGAAAATGCGCATTTTAATTAACGTACTGTATAAGGTACTGCAAAACAACATCGTCGCAGATGAAGTTTTTCTTTCAAATTTATGGTAGTAACTAAATCACAAACTGTGATGTAGGTACGTGGTTCGAGGTAAAATGAGAACATTTGAAACTCTGCATACTTTTTTCTTTCCAGATAATTTGCGTTTTCCTAACTCTTTTTAATACAAGCAAAGCCCCCACAGTACTAAAAAAATTACGTATAAATGTCACAGTTATTCTAAAATTATGGTCTCGAAAAGTTTTCACTTTACCTTAATCATTGTAACAATTAAGTAGTAAAATTTATTCTATAGTTGGTAACCGTTTTTAATGACTGACTTAATGTTATATATATACATACATATATGTTTGTGTGTGTTCTTTGTTACATGAAAACAATGCTATCGTTTTTGAAAACTTTTTATGAAGAAATAATTAACTACCACTTTAGATAAGTATTTTAAATATCATCTTTACTTTAAAGGAAGATTCTGTAGTAGCAATATTAAGCTGTAAATAATGTGTTTTTAGGTACAGTGTGTGCTTATACAGATAAGAGTTACTCCCCAAACATTTTTGTATTAAATTTGCAAGTTAAATGCTCTCAATGGGTGATGTCCGATCGGTTTATATAATTAACTTAATTGCTTAATACTGGCCCTTGTTTTAAATTACATGCTAATTATTTGATTTTTTTCGAGCCGCTTGCACAATGACCCATGTGAATCCCGGAAGGAACATCAAACGTGTAAGCGTTCAGATATAGGTTGTCCATAAATAAATTATTGAAATTTTTTAGTGTCTAAAACGTGAACCAGAAAAACTCTAATTGCGAACTGCCATAGGTTAATCATGGAGTCACGGTAGTGAAGTGGTAAGACTGCTAGTCACCCAGCACGGTGATTCAGGCCCAACTTTCGGTAGGATCGCTTCTAGTCTTCTCACGTAAAAAATGTGACTTCTGTTACCGTTTACCTTCGAGTTGGACCTTAGAGTTTTCTCTGGGTAGTTTCATTTCACCTGCTCTTGCATTCAGTAGCTGCTCCAGTCTCCCTTCACTGAATTCCGTTAGCAATTATTGCTGGCTACAGAGAAACTGCTGTAATTTAAAAATTAAAAAAAAAAAAAATATTCGTTTGGATAAAAACAGGATGGCAAAATATAACTGTTACAACAAGAATTAGTTCGGGCATATTTTGCAACACTTTGAATTGAAATTGGGATGCTTTTTTTTTTTTTTACTAATAAAAGGTATATCACCGAATCGTCTATGTTCCAAGTTGCTACAGCGTCTTCAAGGGTATGTTGGTACAAAATATTTTCGCGGTATATCATCATCTCTACTAATAAGCCGCATATAACCAATTAACGTAATGAAATGAATAAAAAACAAAAATAATACTGAAACTACATGTCACGGACTACTACTGCTTAAGATGTTTTAAATACGTTACAAAATATTTTTGTCCCTTTCAATTGTTTTCCTATTTTTGGGGGTTTTAATAGATTTTTTAATACAAATATATTTGGTAATTGATTTTATAACATGTAAAGCAGCAGTCAGGGAAATATAATTTTAGAGTGATTTTTTTAAATTTCAATATGTTCATTGGTTTTGCGGCTTATGAGAACTAAAACCGTGCACATTTTGACTTTTAGACCTGTCATGGGAACACTGGTTGAGCTGATTTAATTTGTAAGAGGAAAATGTACTCAGAAGTAACGTCTACAAAAGTAACTCTGTTTCAAACAAATATAAAATTATAACTTTTCCTCACTTAGCTGCCCTTAATACATGCAGTTTTCCCCTGATACCGGATTGAGCAGTTTCGATTAAAAAAAAAAAAAAAACGCACATATATTAAACGAATATTCGCTGATTCAGATTTATAGTGTCCGTGAAGTTTCTTTTCTCAGAAGCGAAGGACCGCTATCGATGGGGCAGCACGGATGTGCGCACTTAGTATTCCACTGCACTTTACATGAAAGCACTTGACGTGGTACACTGTGATTCCCTCTATGAAACGTCTGTGGAACGTAAATGTATCACCCTGCATTTTAGTATTAGGAAGGAGGATACAGAATTTTTGTATGACTACCTGATAATTTCTTAAAATTCTGGGGACCAAATTTTGAAGCATAAATTAGTGTATAAAGGCGTTATTAGATATGAAGGTATAACTGTAATTTTAGATTTTAATGCCAGCAGTAATTAAACGAATACTCATCAAACCAACTCAGAAATTATGTTTATGTTCATGTATGCACTGGGTAGATGTTAGTTATGTTGTCCGCGTGTTGTCAAACAATGCAATGGAGTTCAACAGCGAGGTATAGGAGGTTCGCATTAATGCTATGATCTTTAATATATTTTAAACAATTGCAAATGACTAAATATTTTTTAACCAAATGCTTTTAAAAAATCTGAGACTGTGTACAATCATGAAGTACACAATTTTGTCAGACTATTTTTTTTAAATAATGTACCGTTTGCTAGAAAAAAAAATTATTTTGCTTCATTTTGGCCTATTTTGTCAATAAAATATGTGATATTTCATGTGTATTGCAGCAGAAAAATTCAGATACAAACGATGATGTATACGTGTTAAAACAGTAAGAATAAATTTTTGATATACGTATTAATTTGCGTTTAAAAAAACATTTTTCGGAAGCACTGCACTTTAAAAGGCTACCTTTTCTAGAATAATTATTAACATAATTATTTATTGTGAAATCAGATGTTAATTTTTGAAAACAACTGAATCTGTACACTTTGTTACTTAGGCTGCTTTGTTTATATAAAAAATTGGATGGAAACAATAAATTTTCTGAAATAAAAAAAAAAACCACGGTTTCAAAATTGCTCACTTTTATCCCGAACCACACAAGCAGACCTAATAAGAGTTGAGCGTCCTGCAACTGAGAGGCACTAATTGTTTGCGCGAATACACGTATATAAATATATAATACGGAAACGACTATTATTTGCAAATAGAAACATTAATTTTACTACACAGCGTGGTATTTCTTAGATTATATCACGTATATTTCTAGAAACTAATTATTGAAAACGTGAGGATAATTTCATTTTACGGGCGTCCCAGAGCAGATTCCTTAAAAGGTATACTTCTGTAGCCTGCTTAGCTCTGCGAACTTTCATACTGTGTATCAAAGTCCTGTTGTTACAAATATGAAATTCATAACAAGGTGGAATTACAGAAACACTGCTTCTTGGGCATATGAAAGAATAAGGCGTTACGTAGATCTTCGTGGATTAGTGTCGTCCGTAGTTTTATTTCATCATGCTTTAAACGAGCGGACAAACTTCTGCAGCCACGTTCTCTTAAATACGATTTCGACGCCATGTCAGTATCATTGAAGGGAAAAAGTTAAAATAAAAAAAGAATTGTTGTATTCGTTTATAAAGTGAAACAACATTTTCCCGAAATACTAATAATGATAAACAATTATGCTCCTATCGTACAAAGTCGGTTTGAAGGCTTTACGTTCGTATTCTCTGTTTCGTATAAATGTGGTAAATTTTGTTATTTTTTAAAATATTTACTGTTGACATTTAAGTAATATATGTTATTGGCAAGACTACACTTATTGCCAAATGGTGGGTGCGGGTTATATAGTTTATCTTAAAATCAAAACCGACAACATACACAGCAATAAACGTATGCTTTGCTTGAAGAGTAACTGCCTTCAGGGCTATTGAAACTTATTGAATTTAGATTTTACAAAGTATACCTGCGGGTTATTTTTTTAAAGGCAGTTCATGATATAACATGAATGTTAGTTTCATCGAACATTATGTTCCCTTACAAATATTGAAAATCGCGGTACATATAATTAAAAACAGAATATTATATTATTAAATATGTATATTTTGTATTTTGAAACAAAATTTGTGGCGTACATCATTGTATAAATAATTTCCATGGTCTCTCCACGCGAAGTCAGTAATTGTGATTGTTACGAAACTTGTCTCTCATTATGACATCCACACTCTTTCTCTTTCGCCACTTCACGCACACGCAAACATCGCGACAAAAGGGCGCTCACGTGGCAACAATTCATAATGTTCTATTTGCACAGCTTAGTGTTCGTTTTGAAGACCTTACTTATGACTACATTTCCCACTTGAAAAATTTTTTTAACTTTTACTTAATTTACGGCAATTAAAAAAATTTACAAAATGACTCTTGACAGTTAAATTTTGTGTCTGAACACAATAGCCTGCACATTGTTTGGCTTACTTAATCTGTAATGAAAACATAATTAACTGACAACCATATAACACGAAGTTCCTTATTAGTAGCTTGATTGCTTGATTGTTGAGGGAAGGGGTTGAGTTATTTTTCTTTGGGGGACTGCCTTACATAGTACGCTTAAAATCATATTCGTTCAGGAAGATGTCATCTGTTAATGATGGCCTGTCTGAATAAATATATTTTACGTGTTCGAGACTTAAAGGTACCGCGGAATTTAGGGCGATCTACGTACGCCCATATAATACATCATGACCTATGTGCGCAAGGCTATGAACTGGCGTGCAGCCTATCCATTGTCGGCTTACCTTTGTCAGACTTAACATCTGTATCTCTTAATGTCGTAATAATAAAACGGGAGGAATGCTGGAAGCCGGTCGTGTTACTGGGGAGAATTTCCTTTCTTAAAATAAAGATAAAAATGCTCGTTTAGGCCGTTTTCACCTACACGAAATGAACATTAGGCACACATTTAAATAATAGGAATCACCAATTTAGTACAAAAACATTCTTGAATAATGTTCGTAAGTAGGCAAACTACAAATGTCTCGAAAAGTTGTAAATTACAAATATACGATTGAAGCTCTTGGCACACAGTTATGTGATCCTATCATGAGCCCAAGTTTACATAGCGGCCCCTGAACACGCCGTCTGACATAGTGCTGAAGCCAGGCTAGTAATCCAAAACAATACAGGGATTTATTGCCATAGTAAACACATCCTAACAGCAGAACTTTCCGCAACAGCAACCTGAAATCAGAAGATTCGAAAGACTGAGGCAGACAGCACCCATGGTCTTTCAGAGATAGACTCAAGATAGTAATGTGACCATTTTGGGATAGGAATTCAGGAAACATGAATGCTCAAAGACTTCAGCTTTCTCTGTCAATTGCTCACTGCAGGGCCGTAGACAGGATGATTTGTTATTACGGAAGGTCGGAAACTTTGTGGGTGTTATAAAAAAACATCGAGCACCCCCCTCCCCAATTAAAGGGAAGTGCCCAGGAGTAAATTTGGATTTCCAAGATACAAAATTGTGCTATCTAAGCAGTTTCCGTACGTAAGGTAAGGTAAGTCTACACACAATGGACCCCACCCTTCTTTTCAGCTAAGGCTCTGCTCACTAAACCGTTCCACTGCACTATAAAAACTTATTACATCAGTTTTAAGAGAAGAAAGTTAATATGAGCTACCTAAATCTTCTAGTTAATAACTGTGGAGCCAGCTATAGCGGTGTGTTATTTCAGGAGTATATGTGTGTGTCGACAGATGGCAGGACGTTCGGCGCTCGCAAGCGGATCGCGATGGTGCTGCTGCCGATCGTGTTCAAGCTGGGCGTGATGTCGACGCTACTGGTGGGCTTGACAGTGCTGGTGCTCAAGGGCCTCACCATCGGCGTCATCCTGTTGGTGCTCGCCTTCGGCAACCTGTTCGGCAAGGCTGCTGGGGCGTGGCATCAGCCTCACCAGGCGCACTGGCAGCCGCCCAGCGACATACACGTGCACGTCCACGTGGACGGCCAGCAGCACGCCTATCATGGCTGGCACTCCGCCGACACTCCTCACGTGTCCTCGCACCTCGAGTATCCCCCGCACACCGGCTATGCCAGGCTCGGCCAGGCTGAAGACACTCCTCGAGCCATCGCGCCGTGGGACATTGCCCAAACATCTCCAGCTCATCAAGAATACAGTCTTTAGACACTTCCACTGAGAACACTGGAGTCCTGCTTCTGCTGTGATTTTGTTCAACTGAAAAAAAAAAAAACTATTGCAGACGATAAAGCCTAAAGGTAGTTTTATAACATACACAAGATGAAAAATTTGCCATATGTTAGCCTCTAAATGAGCACGAATTGAGATCTGTTATTCCTAGAGTTGGTGATTTATCGCGGGAAACTTCAGGGTTAGCTAGGTTCCAAACTGCATTTGGCATGTTGGAATCATTGTTTTTGCTACTGGCTTTTGTTTGTACGTGAAACTGTAACTGTATTTGTCAGAGCCAATTAGAATCCTGCCTATGTAATTTTTGACACCTGTGGTTGGTTTTCAGGCAGCTATGACGCGTCTGACAATTTTCAACCAGTCATGTATGTTGCAAGAAACCGCAGCGTTTTTAACTATGTTTTGTCATAAGTTATTTTTGCGGTAAATCACAATTTTTACTCATTACACAGTATACGGAAATTTGGCAGCCCTGCGGCACGTGTGTAAAGTGCATGCAGGTATTTCATGAGACTTGGCTGTGTCGTATCATGATGCTTTGTCAATGTTACGACATTTTTTGTATTCTCGGGGACAAACGCCGGGTATGCAAATAAAATCGACTACATTTTCTGTATACCTAATTCTAGGCCAAGCTGTACGAATCTGGTATCTTGAGAAAGTAGTGGGCTGTTTCCTAATAATTCTAAGCGTACTGTGTAGATAAGAAACAATTTTGTGGTGAATGCTTTCTAAGTAGTCCTATACATCGATGAACAAAGTTCAAATAATTTCTTGCTGTACAATATAAGGAAAGCAACTAGATTAAGTTTGATGTCTGATTATTCCATTAGTAGTGAAGAGATATATTGTAGAATAAACAATTATGTAGTAGTAACAGGGTGACATATTGTAGGAACAATATGTACAGCACCGGTAACAGAAGGTGACATAATAAGAGTTCCAACGCAATATTTTTGTACACCCTATCTCAAACCCCTGTCACTTATAGATTTCAGTTTGGTAGAATTATAAGCGTCCAATGCTGGAGACACTAAGGATAAAAAATTCTTCAATATAAGAAATAATTATTTAAAAATATTTTGTTGGCATTTTTAAATATTCCCTAACTGCATAAATGACTTGGTTTCTGAACAATGTTAACACGAAAAGTATATTAAACTGAATTCATCCAGAAACCAATCCAGTTTTCATCTGAAACGGTTACAGAAAATCCTAGAAAACCGAATTTGTAATGGCTGGGCCGTGAATCTCCAGCCCTTAGGAGCACTGAGACGCCTCACTCACAACCTTGCGTTGATACCTGCGTCTTCGAAAGTTATTGAACGACACAAAACATAAAAAAAATATTGCAACGACTAAAGAGCGTGCTGCTATTATGGATATATCTGTGACAGCAGTGTAACGTGTAGACATGCTGTAAACACAGACGACTAGTGTGTCCCCGCTTGGTTTTATTATGGAATGCGTTAACACTTCAGTCTTAAACTGCCATGTCAAGTGTTGCATTCTTTTTTGAGCAGATAATTTGGTAACATTTTTCTCGTATTTGCTCTTATTGTACTTTAGCGATCATTCCTTAATTTGTAAGGGAGCAGTGTATAATTTGAGCAGGACACTATAAAATACTTCCTTAAGAGTACAGGAAGTAATTAACCCAGCATAATATGTGACCCATAACTTACTAGAGGTTGGAAATAGAGTAAGTGTTTATACATTTGACGGTTTTCTTAAAACGTATAAAATCATTACAATTTGTGCATGTAAAAGAATTTTACCATATATTATTTTAACACTTCTGTACATCGGTGCTGTAACTAATGTTTTACGTTAAACGATTGACGGGTTAATTCTGTGATGGTAGACTTCAAAAATTAGTACCATCGGGCTACTTTCACAATGTCTGGAAAATTCCAGGGCGACCTATAATTTAGTTTGATTAGGATCACTACTAAGTAGAAGTAAAACTGAGATATCAGTATAGCAAATAATTCATTCGAGCCTTGTACGTTTGCTGTTCCTACCGTAATGGGTGGCAAACAGATTTAATCGTCTGGGAAAATTTACTAACATGTGACAAAAAGTGGTGTCATTAAAAAGAAATCCGGTTAAGACAGCAAACAGCTAACGGAGCAGACAAATAACTGTGAATTTAGCCTGCAAGTTACTGAACCAGTTACATTTTCTGGTCTCTAATGAGGACTTCTCGACACGGTTCTTAACGCCAGGTTCGTGTTCCACTGCGGTTGCGCCAAAGTTAGCGACAGCACAGACGAATTTTACTGCAGCGTCCTTTGTTAATTTGAGACTGCCATCTTTTGTTTAAATTATACATTTTTATACAGTAAATGATTGATATGCTGAACTACCGGCGATACCCTTTCAATACTAACATTAAATGTTATGATTAGATACTCATTATAGTATTATATTGGTACTAGGAGTTATTTATCTTAATTGCATGGCGAGAGTTATTCTATCTTGGAATTTAGAATAGCTCAATTATTCAATAACTTGGCTTCAATATTTCGAATGCATTGTGCGCTATGCAAAGCAAGACAATTAGCCAAGTATGTACTAATGTATTTTCAAATAAATCTTTCTAAATGTTTTAATCAGGTAGGAACCTAAGAAACATTCGGCACCATTAGTAATACGGCACGGACTCTTAGTTAGTAAGGACTGATAAATTTTGCGATAAGAAACCACAGTAAATTCTGTATTTCAGCTAAACATAAACACGCAATTTAAGAGATACTACAGAATATAAATAACGTGGGGAGAATATCCGAGAGTAATGTATCAATCACGAGAATAGTCTTCTGACTGGGTGCTCGCAGGTATCTGTCGAGTCCTGAAGAATTGACATGGAGCAGAGCCCTACAATGGAGAAACGAAGAAATTCAAAATGCGAGAAAAAATGGAAATACCCCGAAAAAAAAACCCTACAGCCAACGGCAACGTCCACCACATTTTCGGCATTCAAAAAATCGGAGGTTTACTCCACCGGTATTTAAACCCATGTTGCTTTAATGGAAAGCGAGTACTCTCTAGAGACTGCGCCAACCTTTGCCCCTAATCGCATGCATTGGCAGCCGTTGTCAGTAACGTATTGGCTGTTGGTTTTGAGCAGTGTTACGTAGTTCTTCCTTGAGATATTTCAGTCCGACCGTTTATACTAAATTTTAAAACGCAGTTAATGAGTACCCGCGTGACGCTCTCAAACCAAAATGCCAAGCTGTTATGGATTTATTCGTATGTCTCCTAACCTGCGTTAAAAATTCTTTGCAGCGAGTTGCGACTATTGTTATTTTTTTGTGAAATTATTAAACACGCATTATACTCGTTTACCTGCGAAAGTGACACACCCTTCACACTATGTAGCTATAGCAAAAATAAGTTGGCACTTATTTTCAGTAACATCATTTTGACTCCACGAAATTACAAAAATTGTTTTTCCAGGCTGCCGTATCTGGAAAAATTACAATTGTTTTCAAAAACAGCAATAGAAACGAGCGCAAGACATTGAACTTTGCTGTCCAAAAATAAAATTATTTGATCACCGTTTGAAGTCCCGTAGGAATAAGGATAATCGTAAAGCACTGCACGCCAGCTAAATGGCTTGCGCAGAGAGGCGATTATGCACTACATACACCGGTCAGTACCACCTTTACCACTACATCGATATTCTGCCTCATTCACACACAAACACAGACTATCTAGGGAGGGTAGTTAAAATAGACCCACAATATATGTGTAACAAAGATTAAGTCAGAAGGGAACAAGTAGCGAATGCGATGTAGTCTGGCGAAGGAATATGACCCATTCGATCACCTGTCTGCACTGCTGAAACGCGAAAAATTACACTTGGGACAAAAACCTTTCAAAATATAAGAGAGTTTATGTTTAAATGCCGGCAAACCTTTTAAATGATTTACGCATTCGCCTCGGCTACTCATACACAGAGCAGAATGAATATTTCATCTGAAATATTCTTAACAGTACACTATTGAAAACCATTCAGTTCAGAAATTTTAGAGATTTTATGACGACACCTGATACCTGCAAATGCTATCCTAAAAAAACAAATGTCATTCAGTATCGGTGTGAAGTAATACTGAAAGCACGAAGTCTCCTGTCCAGTTGTAAATAAGATGCTGCGGTCATACACATGTGACATAGAAATGTGGCATGCTCATTACTATTTCTCAAAAAACCTTGTGGTCCTTTTACGGCATTGCTCCAGCGTGTGGTAAAGCATAGATGCTTTCGATTTGTCAGGACAGAATCCATAGTTCTACAGCTGCAAGATTTTCAAAGAGGAGTGTTTTAGGGTTTGACCCAACACTCTTTTGTTGGCACTAAACGTTTGAAATAGCTCAAAAACTCACGAACAGAACTTTCCAATACAGACAGTCCTAAAAACTGCCTATCTTCGAGCAAGGTAAAAGCAGATGCGCACGTACATAAAACACCCAACGTCATAGGGCATCGACTATAAACAAAGAATTACCTCAAAGAAGTGACGCTGCTGTCCCTACAAATACTTCGAATTATTTGTATAAAATTATGTATGTTTTTAGTGTGAAAGGTTCCATTTAATTTTTTTAATTTGAGGAACATTCAGTTTCGCTAATGTAACTATCAGGAAATCTATATTTCATGTTAAAATGATGACGTGATGTGATTTAGTAATTAGTTAAAGATGTATGTACAAATTGTAAAATATCATAATCACTTACTGTTAAGACATATATTTATGTACCACTAGACATTCTATGAGGCATGATTTAGTTTCAGAATAATCAGTTAATATTGTAAATGTAAATATTTGTATAAACAAAGTGTTCGTTCCTTTTTGAAAGTGTACCAGCTATAGACATATTGCTTAAGTTAATTATGACTTATGAGGTCATGAAATAATATCTTCGAGTATAGTTACATATTATATGTATTTGATTAAATAAAGCTTCCTTACGAATTAATGAAACCACCTTTTCCTTGGAATTTCAATGAATTTAAAAAATCATACGATTATGTCTTAGTTTACTTATATAAACTTTGAAATATGAAATTGTAGTAAACATTTTTTACTGAAAATTGTTTAACTGTACTTTATAATATTTTTGTGGGTGACCAAAGCAGTATTACATTTAGTTTTAATATATTTATGATCGATATTATGTTCTGTATTGTGGTATGTAGTACTACTGTTAATAAAATATATAAATGTTATATACTCTTAGCAGTATTATTACGTAATAATTTGATATTTCTTTGTACACAAAACATAACAGGATCATTCGGTGAGTTTATTTCACGTTAAACACAAACATAATTCGTATTTTGCTGAAAAAACTTAATTTAATGTTCCGTATTGTTTAACTGTCTGTTGTGTGAACCACGACTGTATAAAGCCATATTGCTCTAATAATATTCTATCTCTTTAAAATTGAATTTCAATCAAAATTAAATGTAAGTAAGGCTTTTGAATTCGGAAACGATTTACTGTGTTACGGGATTGTGTTGTCAGTTTATTAACTATAAAACTGGCATTTGAAAATCTTCACATAAATAAGTGGTTTTCACCTACAGCATGCAGGTTGCGATCATCTGAATGTTTAACGAAAACTAGTTTGGCCCCGGATGTCAAATACAAATGTATTATTTATGTGACAATTTTCAATTGTTATCATATTTCGGTTACAATGTTACGTATGTCAATACCAATAATAAGGAAAATTGTCATTTGAATTTAATATATAGTGATACGTACAGTTCTGGCCTGCAACACTTTACCACTGTTATAAATCTCTACGAGTTGATACACAATGCACTATTTAGAGAACGGAAGGTTCTGTGTCTCCTGCAATTTGGAATCGTTAAAATAGGAACATATAAAATTAAAACCACCTTAATGTAACTAAGGGAGGACTGGAATATCCGTTTACTAAACTACCAAATGTAAAATATAACAAAAAGGAAATGTTAACATCAGTAAGCAACTACTCTGACGAAAGGGATAAATCTCGCGTGCAACAATGTTGAATAATGTAACTGCGTATACTAATAAAATAAACAATTGTAAACGTTTATTTTTAAATAACAATAATTGTTAATGAGAGACTAATGACATCGGAGGAAGAGCTAGTTGCTCGAGTGCTCTCAGCTTCCTACTTTCTAAAAATCTTTCTACAGAACGTCTGGTACACTATTTCAACGACTTTGTTAATTTTACCAAAGGTAAGTAAGGTCTTTTTTTTTAAGTTTTGACGAGTGAAAATTTACGCCACTAGCTTGCTTTAGTATCGGAAAGTTGTCAAATTCATACATGTGCTAATGTAACGAACTTCTTTGTTTGGCAATGTTTAGTTTCCCTCCCGAAATTATATTCGTAAGCACTAACACAAATTATACTCATTATTGATACCAGTGTAACTAACGGTGGAAGTTTAACCTTGTCAAACAAGCCCACGTATATTCGATCATCTTACTAACATGTGGTAGAATTTAGTTTAGCAAAGTGCACGACAGCCACAGCCAATGACATGTCTTTGCATGTTCTGTACTGAAGAAAAAACTCGACTTTCAAACAATTTTCCTTAAGGATTTAAATTTTTAGTACACTTGCTCTATTTTACATTCTTAGACACGTAAAATCGTAATGCAGTTAAATTTTTTGTAACTCTTTTCTCTTTTCATTAGTCATGCATATTTATTTCTATTTCTAATGTAATATTTAGAAGTTTTGTTAAAACCGCTAGTAAAAAAACACGACAGGACGTCGGTTTCAAATTTACGAAAGAATATAATTAAGGACCTAATGTTAAGAAGTGATAGAATGAACTGGCGAAAGAGTCAACATGATGTTAACTGGCGATCGCAAAGTCTGCCACGTTCACTTCCTCACAAGCAAGATCGAGTATCCGTGGACAACACCTTGTCTTTAAAAGCAGGTTATGTAGAGAATATGTTTGGAATTTGAGATTTTTAACTTAAACCGGATAGAAACTATGTTACGTCCAGATGCTAGAGGTAGTTACTGGGACTGTTGAATATTTTTTTAACAACTTTCTGGCCACTCACAAAGTGTGTGTTTTTGAGTGCGAGGCGAAGATCCGTGAGGCGTTACGAGCGACGTCGGCTGGCACATTTATTGTGATATCGCCTCTACGCCCAAACTGTTCTCGCCGTAACTTTTTTACTGAGGAGCTTTAAAACGGTGGCCCTACCATTTTACTGAACCCATCACTGTAGCAAAGTCCAGTGTAATTGTAGTTTAACTTCCAATGAATCCGGTACGTATGTCTTCAGAAACAGTTGTCCGAATAAGCTTATTTCTGCCAAGTTTAATGACTTTAAATTAATGCTTCCAATGCGCATGTTGTGTTAAAAGTCACATTTGTAAGTAGTGAGAAGTGATTTATTTTCGTAGATAGTAATTTTGGACGCACGTTTACTGATCTCTAAAATACAACGTACCTCTGAACACACTGCCCGTAATTCGAGCTGACTGAACAATGAGTGTAAGTAACAAACAAATCATATAGAGTTTACAGTACTCAAAATTTACGTCTAAGGCCAGAAGGTTTATTATTACTGAAAGATCTTCATTTATCAACTGTGTACAGCCTACAGGCTATAATTTTAACCAACTATAGTGCTTGTCTCTAATATCAATAACATACTACTTACAACTGCATCTGTCATTTCCGAATTACGTTAATGACATCAATTTCAACACAAACACAATAATTAAGTTTATATTGTGCAAAAGTAGTGTTTGTTAAAAGTACTTAATATTGTAAACCAGATCTATTTAATTACATCTTTACAATTAAATTAATTATAATAAACAAGCCAGCACTTTAAAGCAATTTTTATGTACTCTTGTCCGTCAGCAGTTGAGTTAAGGCCATGATCTTTCATTTATTTCAAACAACTGCAAATAATTCGAATATTTTCTAACCAAATGGTTTGAAAAATTTGACACTGTGTACAGTCATACGATAGACAATCTTGCCAGAGCGGTTTTTTTTAAATATTGTACCGTTTGCTATAAAAAAATTATTTTGCTTAATTTTGGCTTATTTGGACAACAAAATATGTGCCGATTCAAGGGCTAAAATCTTAAAATCCGTTTATTGTATTGCAAGAGAAAAATTCAGATACAAAAGGTGATATATACATTTAAAAACTGCCAGAATGAATTTTTGATATATGTGTTAATTTGCATTAAAAAAAAAATATTTTTCGAAACCACTGCAAAACTAAAGATCGACGCCTTAAACACTGTGACTAATTTACATAAAAAATGTTGACAAGATAGCAAATGACAAACCTAATTGTCTGTTCTGCTTTATTTAAAATATGAATTTCAGACTAGCTTCATTGAGAGCGCGTTATTTTACGAGATAGTAGTACGTTTCTTAAGTATATCTTTCTCGCCGAGTCTCCTGAAGTACCACATTCTTGATTAGGTGTGCACTACTACTTTAACAGGTCATTAAAACGTTAATTAAACAAATTTATGTTTGCTTAACTGGCAAAATATAATTTTGGAGTAGTCAAAAACATTACGTTAAAAAGTAAATAACAATTTCCTGTTTTTCTTTTTTTTTTTTTTTTTCAGTAGACTTTCTGAAGGAAAAGTAAAGATTTTATACGACGAAATACCAAGAGCAATAAATGAAACATAATTTTCCTAAAAGACATTACATTAAAACGCAATAAATTTTTTCTGACTTACTTTTTTCTATTGTTACTTTAAGAAAGAAACTTTTGTCTCTGCCGCGAAAAAGAAGAGCACTAAAAGACAAATTAATTTCCTGTTCCCTTTGTAAAATGTATTGGTTTCGCAAATAATTGTATAATTAGTTCAATATGATAAGATTCACATGTGCAAATTCATACAGATATGTAAATGTATTTTATCTGTAAGTTTATTCAGTTCTTCGTTTTTGCAAATTGGTGATTATATGCAAGTGGTTTACTTTTCCTGTGATACATGACTTCCTGTTTTAAAATGTCTCAAAAGAAAAATAACTGCTTAGTTGGAAATAGAAAATAATTTTCGTCAGGGAAAGAAAGCGTGATTCTGCGACTTGCCCTCGTTTACCATTGTTGAATATTTTTTGTCGGGGGGGGGGGGGAGGGGGGGGCCGCTTCAATGATTAATGAGTAGACGTTATGTGCGTGTATGCAGCTACCTGCTACGGACCAAGAGGACTGATAGACCGTGGAGATGTAACGGGTTCTCATCCCAGCTTTCTAACAAATTACCTGTTGAAACACTTCAGCTGCCGTTGAAAAGAAGAAGCTTATCATTCCCAAATTCGGGTCAGCCCTCGCTTTCACACACCAACCGGAGACGATCTCTTGTTGTGCTGCAGCTGAAATATAGGTTTGCCTTACAACTGGTGAACGTACTGTGCTTGTTCCGAATCATCATAGGATCTACCTTACATTCTGCAAAGTCATGCCTCGGTAATAAGTTACCACAGTAATGACTATTTATCGTAGAACAGCGTTGCAAAATGTCGGGATATTAAAAACGTAGGTAATAAGCAGCCCCCAAAACACACTCCTGAAATAGACACATGATATATTGTAAATTTTCTTGTTTTATTGAAAATACAATGCAATATTAACACGAATTGTTTGCTGGAAATATGTAATGAATTATTAAAAAATATTATTTAAATTAAAATAATTTTCTTACCCTATAGCATTAACTTGAAATAATTATCTAATTATATATTAATTTAGAGTGAAATCGAGGACAGATGTCACAGTTGTTATATTTCGTTACACACACACACACACACACACATATATATTTATATATATACATACACACACACACACACACACACACACTAGCCGGCCGGCTGCGGCGTTGCCCGCGTGAAATTATGTAATGTAAACAGTAACTCTGGATGAAATATGCAATGAAGGCAATTAACAGCTAGCGTACTCAATAACAGTGAACTATAATTAACTGTCTTAGCTCAGTGTAAAGAGCGTGCGCAGTATGCTCTTATAATGCCATAATAATTCCCATCGCAAAGTCTTGCACGGTATACGAACCCGTAACCCCACCCCTTCCACACCACAAACTTTATACAATACCTGAGTGAATGTTAAAGGCATGCCATGATAATTCTTTCGTATGTAGTAGCTACAGTCCAAAGAGGTTTTATTTATGAGTAGGTTGGCAAAAAGAAACGTCTGTTGAATTATTTCTCCGTGATCATTCTCTTTTTTGAGAGACTGTAACATTTTACTGTTTTACACCTACTTAATTTTCGAATTTAATAAAAACCTAAATTTGATATACAGATATTTACATAAACCTAATTCTTATCAAAAAATCATCTCGATATCTAAAAGGGTGATATCTCAACAGATGATTATTTGAAATTACATTTTATTTTTTAACAGCTTTCAAGGACGAGTTTCGAAAAATCCTGGAATTACTTTTTATATTTACGTAATATTTATTTTAAAGCAAAAACCATTTCAATATTTCCACTGGTTTAGGAGAAAAATGGGATTAATTAAAAACACGTTTTATTTTTTTAAGAGTTTTCAAGAACGAATTTCGAAAAATTGTAAAAAAATCCTTTTTAGATATTTACTTAAGCATAATTTAAAAAAAAATCACCTCACTATCTGAAATGGTTTAGGAGAAATCACGGATTAATGAAAAACACATTTTACTGCTTTTAACTCCTTAATTTTCAAATTTCGCAAAATCAAAAAGTTTACGAATATGCATTTATTTGGCCAATATTATGATGTTAAAACATTTATTATAGTATTTCCGGTTCATGAGATAACAAGGATTCTTTTAAAACACATTTCACCCCTTTTCAGCCCCTTAATTCTCGAATTTCGAAAAATCCTCTCTTAGTGGGTGCCTACGGGGCAAGTTAAAGCTTCCCTCAAAATTTCATGGTTCTAGGTCCAGCGGTTTGGGCTATGCGTTGATGAGTGAGTGAGTGAGTGTGTCAGGACACTTTAGTATATATATACAGGGTGTTCGAAAAGTAATGCATCAAAATGAAACCACGCGAGGGGGTGGGGTTTGTGACCAATTTGAGATGGGGAACCCGTGTCCGGAAACGAACCGTTACGCCCCTGTGAGCAAATTTAATTTCAGGTAAGTCTGGCAACGTCGCGCAAGCTGAAATACATGATTTGACGGCTGGTTCTTGAGTGGC
>PNEQ01114869.1:0-22253 GCA_003012365.1 Medauroidea extradentata | reverse complement strand
TCGGGTATAGATTCGAGAATGTAGGATAATTGATCGGTTGAATCGAGAATTACTAATTGTTTAAATTGATCGGTAATCGATCGGGTATTGTTACGAATGTCGAGCCAAAGGTTGCCGAGCATGGCCGAAGATTGCCGAAGGTTAACGAGCTGGGCCGAGTATACCCGATGTATTTTTTTAAACTAAATAATTGTTATTTAAAATATTTTAAATTATTTTATTTTTATTAAATAGTTTTTTTTATTAAAATGATTTTATTTTTATTAAATTAATTTTTAATGCATGTGGGGTTAGGATGGAATGTAAAATCAAAATTTTTTGGAAGACTCGGAAGAAACCTCCAAGATGGCGGTCGGAACAAGATGGCAGAATTTTTAAATTTTTTTTTATTTTTAAATTTTTTTTGAATTTTTAATTTTTTTTTTTCGAAAATTGACGTCATTAAAGATGGCGGTCGGAAACAAGATGGCGGCCGGAAACAAGATGGCGGCTGGAAACAAGATGGCGCCGGGTGTCGGGTTACAGGGGGTCAAAGGTCAAGGTCATGGGGTCAAAGGTCAAGGTCAACCACACAACCACAGCCCCCAGCCCCTGTCCCCGATCCGCCATTTTCATACTACTCATTTAATAAATTAGCTTTATATTTATCAACAAGATATAGCTTAAATGCGGTAGTAGTCCACTGAAAATATTCAAAATTCCTTAGTAATTCCGCCATCAAGCACAAATAGAAAACACATATCGTGTATAATATATTATTAGAAATAGCCTAAATTGTAAAAAAATATATATATATAAAAATTTGTATGACTAAATTTTGCGAAATTAATTTTATTTCTCGCCAAAATAAAAACTTATTTATTAATTAGAGATGCCTAGATACAAACTAAACATTTTCGCTACCTCATTTTGACGTGTGCCTAAGAAATGTTCTTAAAAGTGTTGGGGTAAATACATAATTTTATATTTGTATGAAATAGCGTTAGTTTTCTAGACGTTCCTTGTGAGTATATTTTCCTCTTACAAAAAATTTTGCTCAACCAGTTTTCCCATAATAGCACTTCAAAGTCAAAATTTGTGTTTTTTAGTTATTTCAAGCCGCAAAAACCAATGAACAAAAATAAATTTAAAAATTCGCACTGAAACTACGTGTCACGGGCTACTGCTTGACGTGTTTTAAAAACCATTTCAAAATTTTTTTTAAAATTAAATTTAGATTTTTTGACAATTTTATAGATATATTTTGAATACAAAAATATTTTGAAATTGAATGTCAAGTAGTGGCTTGTGACATGTTGATTCGGTGTGAATTTTTAAATGTATTTATGTTCGTTGGTTTTGCGGCTTGTAAGAACTAAGAACGTACAAATTTTGACTTTGAAGTTACATTACGAGCAAACTGGCCGAGCTCATTTTTTTGTAAGAGGAAAATGTACTCCAAGTAACGTCTAGTAAAATAACACTATATCATACAAATATAAAATTATGATTTTTCCCCACTTGGATGCCGTTAAAATAAACTAATATATAAGAATACAACAAGAAGGGGCTAGGGTACTTGTAAACCGCTTGGCCAGAGACAGCATATTCACTTGGGCCGGCATTATTTCCCTGCGAGAGCTGTGAGTTCGTCAACTCCGCCACTACTATGAAGCTCCAAGTATTAGTTTAGTCAGAACCACGGCCGTACAACATGCCTGGACACTTGCCTGGATATTTGACCCCCTTGTTGTTTGGCTGTAGTTCACCAAGTTACCGAGAATATTGTGTTTTGTTGGCGCTTCAGTTAGGGCGGTCGGACTTAACTCCGCCCACTTCCTTTCCGCTAAGATAAACAATTTATCAACACGTATTTTTTTATCCATTTATGAAATACTTTCTTCGCTCACAAATTTAAGAAAAGGCTCCAGCAATCTTTATTTATTTTATAAATTTAACAATGGAAAAAAGTGGGCGGAGTTTGAGTCCGACCGCCCTAACTGAAGCGCCAATAAAACACAATATTCTCGGTAACTTGGTGAATTACAGCCAAACAACAAGGGGGTCAACCAAAATACATTGATATATAGGCGTGTGTCCAGACCTGTACTTGTACGACCGTGGTCAGAACTAACGGCCATTGTCCGAATTTAATTATTACAATATTGGCGTGGAGGAAGTCGTAAAATTGTTTACAAATACACGATTAAAATGTTGGAAATTTCAGTGAGTACTTATCTTTGTGAGTCATAATTTCTTCAATATGTAACGAGCATCTCGCTGTACTAAAGAAAGGTAACAGACTGCTAACTCGTCACACTCTACAGAATTTACCTACACGGATTCTCGGCCTCTTGGGAGTTTCAGTGTTCATAAACTACCAATTTGGTAAAGATAACATTAAGATCTTCTCACTGTAAAAAACCTTCTAAAATGTTTAGGACGTAACTAACCTAAACGCAGTATGGAACAGTTGCCATACTTCCGCCTTGTAAATATGCAGACTATTACAACTGTTACAATACTACTAGTCTAGTAACTTCCGTATACATTTAAAAGTTTTATAAAAATGTTTGGTTGTGCTACCATGGATGTCTGGAAACAATTCTACCATACCTACTTTCTTAGCTCTCCAAGACGCACGTGTGGCAAATTTACAAACTATTTTTATAGGTTTCAGGGACAACGTTCCATACTATCGTTCTTTAAAATTTCCTTATATGCCAATCAATTGCGATTGCAGAGCTGACACCCGAATAAAAATATAAGCATATTTTCATCAAGTTCTGACTGTGACCTGAGTCGATAGTTTGCACGTCAACTAGATACTTTGTCCAAGTCCTCAGCTTAGCATGGGCAGCTGGAAAGTTGGACTGGTTACGTTGTTTTGTTTAGACTGCTCTGTCTTCAATGTGAGTAACTTGGTTGTATGCGGAGACGTGATATTTATATAAACAATCCCGCTACCAACGTTACCCGTAAGATACTTTATTTATTTGATAAGCTCAGTAGCGGCATTTCCGGGGCAAATATTATTCCCCCCTCCACCTAGTCAAACACATGCACTCTTTCATGTATAATTTGTATTAAAAGTTGTAAAAACGAAGCATTTTTTTTTGTTACGTAAACTCCCTATTTTTACTTACGCCAGAAATACAAAAACAGGCTGTTTACATTTTAATGTCGCTTCTACCCCGTCAACTTTGGTACCATCTTTGGCGCGTACCTGACATTTTAAATACAACTAAATTAAAAGAATAATTCCTAGCATACGCATATGTCAACGGTTATGCTCGTAGCAGTTTACCATTCCTTTCATTTTTGTTGATTATATGGATTTCCGAATGTAGGTGAGACCTGATTTTAAAAAAGGGAGGTACAGAGCTAGCAGGGATAAAATTAGATTAATATGTAGCATTGACGTAATGCTTGGATGTCATAAATGCGAGAACTCTCTCTGCCCTCCCCCCCCCCCAAAAAAAAAATTAACTCTCAACTTTCGCCACGTTTTCTGTCGTAGTGAGAGTCGAGTTTTCTCACGATTGCAACATGGTTGCTTCTATAATTTGTATTTTAAAAAAGTTGCATTTCATATTCTAACTATACGTATACTGTCAAAGTTGCATGTTTAGATGTAGGCCACGTTGAAATTACATGTTGTTGTACAAAAAGTATAATTCAAGGAACCTCTTAGGAGCACTACAGTTTAATACCGGAACTGCGCAACTTACAATCGTTGATGCGCGTTGGTCTACTGTTTTTATGTTCACGATTTTAAATAGTAGATGTTAGAACAAATAATTACGAACTTTCTAAAAGTGTTCACACAACACTGATATTATTTTTAAATTGTTTTAATAATAGGCTACTTTTAAATGACTGTGTAAGAATTTTTCTTTTAGCTAAACTAAGGTTATGAGCTTAAGTCTTAACGGATGAAATAAAATGGTACACATATTTCAAAATTAAATAATATATTGTGCTACGTTATTAAGAGGGTAGAGGGAAGGTCCTCAAACTTAACAGCTAATTCTTGTAAATTTTTGAAATAGTGTAACCAGATCATTGTTGCAAGGCAATGACAGCATGCTACATTTAAATACGCATTGACGGTTTTGCCTAAAACAAAGTTTCAAATACGTTGGAAAATAGACTACGAAAAATGTTTCACACGAATGAAATGTTTTAATAATAGACCTATATTTCCAACGAAATAAAAAAACGTTAACAATTATGTCCTATATGAACCAAATATGGCATTTTGTGCGCCACTCTTTGTTCGTAATCGAACAACTGCAACTTAAAAGTTACGGAGACACGTATCTGCTTGACAGCCGACTTCTTGTTCCTGTGACACGACAATGTAAACTGCAGTCTTAAGGGCGCCGCCTACCTGCGCGTTAGAGGCTCAGAAATGACGGAGCTGTAAGGGCGACCTTGAAACGCGCATCAAATGCCGCATCGTCTTAACAAGCCAAGCTCTGAACTAGCGTGCAGGGTTCCCACAGAACGGTTTTTACTATGGGACACTAAGCGGTGACCATATAATTTTATTGGTGGAAAGTCTGTAGCAAGTTCAGTGCACATCACAATCTGAGTTTCATATACGTCTGGTTAGTACATTTTGAAGTACGGCAGTTTGAAAAGACCATTTTCAGCTATGTTGAAGGGCTTAGAAACGGTGTTTTTAATTAGAGTAGTGTCTGTACAATAAGGTTCCGACCTTGTCTGAAGTAGGCTTTCTTTTCGTACGTTGGCACAATGGTGACACATGGAATTGTTTCGTAGAAAAAACCAGTTTAGGAACACATATCAACGCATTTAAAGCAAGAGGTAGGCGGCGCCCTTAAGGGGGACTGTTAGACAATGTTATTGTATTTTAAGTTTTTAAACCATAACCTTTATTAAAATTGACTTATCAAAATTTTACTTTCGACAAAGCATAGGATATACTCTAGGTAAACTTCTTGACATAAATAAGAATGGAATGTTTCACTAATTTGCGTACAGAATAATTGCAAGATAATTATAGGTTACCTTTAAAGAACTCTCTTGCAATGATTCAGCATGATAAATTAATGAAAAATTTCATTATTTTTTATGTCAAGCAATTTACCAAGAATATATTCTATGCTTTGTTGACGAGAAAACTTGATAAGTAAATTTTAACAAAGGTTATGGCTCAAAAACTGAAATTATAATAAAATTTTCTAAACTCCTCCTTAAGGGAGTCCAAGTGGGCAAAACTAATTGTTTTATATTTGTATGAAATAGTGTTAGTTTTATAGACGTTACTTGCGAGTACATTTCCTCTTACAAAAAAACTGCTCAACAAGTTTTCTCATAATGGCACGTCGAAGTCAAAATTTGTACGTTTTTAGTTCTTATAAGCAGCAAAAACCAACGAACAAAATTAATTTACAAATTCACACCGAAATTACATGCCATGAGCTTCTGCTTGACAAGTTTTAATATCCATTAAAAAATTGTTTTTATATTTAAAAAACTTCAGAAATTTGGAAAATTTTTTCTGTCGATTTTCCTCTTTCTTTTTTTTTTTTTTTCAAATAATTGTTACATTAGATAACAAAGAATTCTAGAGATAGAATTCTTTGTTGTCTAATATAACAAATACTTGGGAAAAAGCTGACAGAATTCTTCTGGGATTGCTTTTTTTTCTTCTATTTTTGTGTGTATTTTATGTTTGTTTTTTCCTGTTCGTTTTCGTACTTTGTCATTCAACACAGGTTTGATCAGCAAAACATGAGCAATGACATACGTCCACAAACTACCACGAACCAATAAATTCTATATTGATGCGATATACTTAATTTATTATTGAGCATTAAAAATCATAAACGCATTATGTGCTATGTACATAACACACGAGTTTAGATGTGATAAGCATCTGAACAGGTCCAATGATGATTGTGTTGATGTTGGCAGACCTTCACTCGACAATGATGAAGGAGGACAAGGAAACAATAATCTCCTTCCACAACTGTCCTCAGCAGGAAAAGGAAAGACGGAAAGTTGTTCTCAAGTCCGCTACAAGGATCATACAACAGGTATGTAAGTGTATTATTTGTTAATATACATATTTTTGCTTATTTATTAATTGCACTTACAGGAGTGGGGAAAGAAGGGGCTGACACAATTTGGCTTCTAAGGAAAGGGATGCTGTATGTAATTGTAATATGAGTGACTTTTTTTTTTTTTTGTAAAACTGACTTCTTTTAAGCAGAGCCAGTGATTTTTGGTGAAAAGAATTCTGCATCAATTTGTTTCAACGCCTTATGTGCACATATGTTTCTCTGCTTCATGGTCAGTGGTTGGAAGTTTTTAACTTTCGGCATCTCGGGGTCCTACCCGCAATTCACGAACGTGTGGTGTCGCCGTAACATTGATCTGGTTGGTGCAGTCAAATGAGTCACGCCTCTTTCCAATTATATTTTACCAATAACTACGAAGCAGTGTTGCAGGTGTGCACGTAAGACATTGAAACAAGTTGTTGCACAATTACTTTCACCAAAAAACATTGGCTCTACTTTTAAGTGGAAGTATATGTGACCTTCATGTTTTAACTCAAGATCTATGTATTGAACTATAGTTAATCAGTATTGGAAAGTTGTTCAACTGTCTTAAGAGTGTATATAATGTACGCATTGTAGAATTGTATTCATTAATGACAGGCTCTACGCTCAGGAGCAATTTGCTCACTGAGTCCATTGGGTGATATAAAAAAACAAATAAATACCTTGAAAAGTAAAAATATTCACTCCCCAAGAAAAAACCGGGGTCAAAAATTTGCTTTTTAAGATGCAAAATGATGCTGTTTTAAGAGTTTACGAACCAGAAAAAAAACCTGAATGTTCCGCTTTAAAAAGTTGTAATTTTTCTAAGAATAAATTATGCCTCTTTTACGTGAAAACCTTTGTGCCGATATAAAACGATTAGATGTATTCTTTATCTTCTGCTTCCACGTAGTGTAAACACTTGAAACACATACAATAATTTAAATGAATAACCAACTAACTTGCCCAAACAATTTTGGAATCTACGAACTAGAACGTTTTATCTTAGTAACGGAAACAACTAAATTATTATCTGTTTTATAAATTACTATTCTTTTTATTGTTGAAACATAAAATTCGTGAAACCTTGACAGAATTGTAAATGTTGTGCTGTCTTGGGAAAAGTGTAAGGTAATATTTTACTGTATTTTACTTGGCATTTATTTGGTTTTCTTTATTTTGGGAGCAGTCTCGGGAAGGGCCATGACACCTATGCCCCCCCCCCCCCCATTTTTATGGATCAACCACTGGGAGAAAGACATGTGCTATAAGTAAGCAGAACAGAAAAAGGGAGTTCCAAGAAGAATATTTCGAGGGCTCTAAGTAGTTTAAATTCCAACCCCCAAGTCAGTTATGCTTATACAATAGTACACTGCACTATTTTGTTTATTACTTTCTGACAACGTATTTGCAGAGAAAACTGATAAGTCAAAAATTAAAATATCTTATTACACTTGCAAGGTGGAGGTATGGGCAGCGTACAAAAACAAGGCATCTTCTTGAGAGGTGTTTAGTTTTGAAGATTTTATATTAATGAAGTCAACACGCGTTTATGGGTAGTATTATTTTAAGGGTAAAGATTAACAAAAAATATTAATTGTTTTAGTGATGTTTGTATTAGTATGAGAATTGATTTGTTTTGTAGATATACACTGTGACTATTATTTTTTCCTAACTGAAATATTTTTGCTTTCATAGTTTTTGCATAGTTGCATGCCAAATTCTTAATTTGCGTAACACGGTTGGAAAATCAACTCACTTAGAAAAATCAAATAACTCACACTGAAAAACAGTGCCACGATAGTCAACGTATGTACAAATAACGTCACTGAATGATTTGTGTTGAAATAAAAAATTTGCGTTTTTCTGCTTTTTTTTTTTTAAATAATAAACTTCAATCTTGTTTAGAATAATTATTGAAAGTTATTAACATTACACGCATTATGAAACAAGGTCTATTTTAAAATATAGTAAAAGAATTAAATCTAGTACTTTGTGACGTGATAATATACATTTCACTGTTACCTAAGTGATTTTTTTGTTGTATCTGACGTTAAGTATTGAGTACAATACAATATGTACACATCGGTTACTACTTAGAACATTCTGTTTATATTAAAAAGTTGCAAAAATTCGAATTGGCTGAAAAGAATAGAAGTAACCAGGGCTTCAAAAGTTCTCACTTTATCGACAACCACCTATAGCTACAGACTCGTGATTTTCGCGAAAAGGTTTTGTACCACTTTGTTTAAATGCCGTGTAGTCTGTCCAAGATAAACTGATCACAACTTAAATTTTTCTTCAGTCGTTTTGCATTCATCTTTGTTATTTTTAATATGAAAACGTCCATGAAAATAAAAACCAGTGTAAACGTTTCACCACTCACAATTTTAAACAACTTAGACCAGTTTAAGGCCTTACTCTTTAGTTTTGCAATGGTTTCGAAAATATTTTTTTCTAACGCAATTTAATACATATATCAAAAGTTCATTCTGGCAGATTTAACACTTATATATCGCCGTTTGTATCTGAATTTTTCTGTTGCAATACACCAAACTGATTTTTAGATTTTTGCCCCTGAAATATCACATATTTTATTATCAAAATAAGTCAAAATTAAGCAAAATAATTTTTTAATAACAAACGGTACACTATTAAAAAAAACACTCTGGCAAAATTGTGTATTGTATGACTGTACACACAGTCTCAAATATTTTAATATAATTTGGTTTAAAAAATATTTAAGTTATTTGCAGTTGTTTGAAATAAATGAAAGGCCATAAAGTGAACATCTGCAGCTCTGCTTCGTAGTTTGGATTCCATCCGCTAATCACTGACTTGTGATGTTACAGTGACCTAGCTCTTATTGGCACAGGTAAATAAGTGACGCCTCTACACACGGGCACGCTGCCAATAATCACGAAGCAGAGCTACAGATGAGCACATAAGGCATTGCAACGAGCGGGGAAAATAATATTTTCGCGTCGATCAGGGTTCCCTACATAGCCTATATCTTCTTAGGGACCGCGGTGGTCGAGGATTTAGACCTCTCGCTTCCCATCAAGGCGATCCGGGTTCGATCCCCTACGTTGTTGGTCCCCGGATTTTTTACGTGGGAATCTTGCCTGACGATGTCGCTCGTCAGCGTGTTTTCTTGGGGGTCTCCCATTTCCTTCGCCATTTTCACATCATTTCTCCTTCACCAGCGCTAAAGACGCAGACCAAAATCTCTTTACTCCCCTATATATTCCAGTGCGTATGAAATATAGTGGGTGGTGTAATCGTCAGACACTCACCTCCCACCATGTAGGAAGTGTGACGGACGTCATCAGCAGGCGTTTTTTTCGGTGTACTCCCGTTTTACTGGTCCTTGCAATCTGTCACTTCTCCCTGTTCACTTCGTATCACCTTCTTGAGCTCTTTAGTTTGTGTGGTAGGTAAATAAACGCCAAAAACTTCAATATAAATAATCAGGTTTTTAATGTCAGCATGGAAAAACTACAAAACCACATCCTTATACGATGATATTCGCCGACGTTATGAGCAAACATTTTTCCAGAATGAAGCATTTGTTAACAGTGATATGTTGCGCCGCACTTAAGTGTTCGAGAGTTTGGCGTCAAAGATTGTTCTTCAGAAATAAGTTACTCGAGAAAAATTTCTGCTCAGAAAGTTGGCAAAAGCTACTGTCTAGGAATGGGGGTATTATTTTATTTTTTAAAAGTATTCTATAAAGTTAAAGTTTTAAACTTATGCTTGTAATGTGAAATTATGTGTAATGCCCTCTTAAGATCGCGTTACACTCAACATTGGTATCACCCCATATCACTTGACAAATCGACCCGCAGCGCCTGCCTGCATACCGACAACCACCCACTCTAATATATTGTGATGGTTGCAGATATTGCAGGCGCAGAGCAAACAAAAGTATATAATCGATAGAGATGATGGTTTATCGCGGGAAAACTTGACTGTTAGCTGAATTTCAACACACGTTCAGCTTATTAGATTATTACTAGCTTTCTAGTGTACGTGTAGCTGTTGCCCTATTTCACTGAGCCAATAAGAATCCCTATAATGTAATATTTGATGCCTGTTGTTGGTCTGCAGACAAGCTACGTTGTCAGACGTACATCACCCAACCATAAATATGTTGCATGAAACTACAGCGTTTTCAAGGGAATGTTGGCTCAAAACATTTTCACTGCATACCATCATCTCTAATGATCGATCTTTCAAGCTGCAGGCATTATAAGGTTTTTGTTTTCCTTGGCGTGAAGGAAGTTTTTGATTGCTCTAAATGACACCCTGAACACTGCAGAGGTGCGATACATTCATTCAGTGCACAGAGAATTCAACGACAATCCCGTAGGCACAAGTACCGGCAGATATCTTACCGCGAAACGTATGTTACCTTTTAACTTCTAACCTCTGGTAGTTGAGTATCTTGTCACGCGACCGAGAAAACATACTTAATTCTAGCAGGTCATATTTCGTAAGCGGCTTTCGTGACATGGTCCCCCGAGGTACCTCCAGAATGAACGTTAATAATGAATGTTCCATTAAGACATATGGGGAGAGTGTCTCAGATCATCACACCTCAGATTTGACGGATTTTCCGTGCCCTGAAGAATGGTATGAAATGAGGCTCCACAATGAAGACAAGGTGTATGCAAACGAAAGTGTCCCGAGAAAGTCTACCGATCAGCGACAACGTTCGCCACTGTCCCCACTTGCAAAATATCGGGGTGGATCCCATTGGGAATCTAGCCTGGATCGCCGTGGATAGTAAGCGGCGGCCCCATGTAGACGTGAATGTTGTGTGTGTTGCAGTCGTCGCAGGAGCTGCTGTTGGCATGCATGACATGCCTGCTGATGGTCGGGGGCAGCGCACTGCTCATTACGGTGACGGTGGCGCTGATGGAGCGTAGAGGCACCTCCCCCCAGGCGCTGCCACACCGTGCCGACGTCCCTGATCCTCGCCTCACCTTCGTGTCGCTGGACGAGGACTGCGACAGCTCTCCGCGCTGCCGCTGTGCCGTGGCCGCCGTCGCCAAACACAACCCTCACCTCGCCTGCCACGTCTACAACATCATCGACGTCCCCGATGACAAGACTCCCTCCGTCGCCGCGCGCCTCGCTGAGCTGCCCAACGTACACCTACACTACAACTCCTCAACCAAGTACTTCCGAGACTCGCCGCTGGACGGCTGGTCGGACCGCGCCCCGCGACGCCTCCGGGTCTTCGCCGCCAGGGTGCTGGCGCTGTGGAGGCACGGCGGCGCCAGTCTGGACGCTGGCCTCGTCACCCTCGGCGAAGGAGTCGTCGTCGCCAACCTCTCCGACAACGCCGTGCTTCTAGACTCGGAGCACGGCCGCGTGTTAGGCACCCCGGCGCCCTGCCATGCCTTCCTTTTCGAGCTAATGCTGGCACTGAAGCGTGCCGACGACTCCGCCGACGTCCGCGACGTCATCGGCGACACTCTGCACCGGTTTTGCGTCGGCGCAGCGCGCTGCCCGGGCGTCAAGGTCATCCCCCGGGAAGTCTTCTGCGACTCTGAGGCGCGCCTCTCGGACGGACATGCGCTCAACGGCTTCCCTGAAGAAGAAAATGATCTTAGTCATGGGAAGAGCAGAGAACCAGCTTCAGATATCATCGCCGTGGTTGGTATCACCGGCATTAAAAAGACTTCGAGGGGTTCTCCGAGGCAGCAACTTCTCGTAGACGAAACTGCACGCGTGTTCACGCACAAGCGCCAGACATGCAGGTGGGCAACTCTGGATGATGAATCGCTGCAGCAGATGTGCCCTGTGTTGTTCTTGTAGCCTCATACCTGCGCTACAAGCAACCCTCACGTAACTTCATAATTGTGAGTCTTGATGAATTTGTCTAGCTCACACTGGTGAATGGTCTCAATAGTTGCCTCACAACGCTGACATTTCAAGCGTGAGGTATCCAGCCGTAGGTCTCGCTCTTGGTTTTATGTAAAGTGAGTTGACTGATCTCCCTGCGCCTTGCACTAGCCCTGTATAAATAACACTTCTTGTGTCAACTGTTATTTTAACATACAAAATGCATGGAACGGTATTTCCTGCATCGTAAATCGAAATAAGGGTGATACCAATTTATTTAGAATGTACCAAAATGTGCTTCGAAACTATAAACTGCATTTAGAAGTGAGTGTTTACAGTAATTAGTCAGTTTTCTGTTTAAGACGGTCAGAGTGTCATGATGTGCATTTTTTTGTTCTTAGTCTGGTGGTTCACTGTTTTTCCACTTTGTATTGAATCAATAATAATCAACTCCACACTCAAAGTTTGCAGACATTAAGTACTTAGAACAGGAGGACTTTTATCATTGCTGAACATAAATTAACGAAAGGGTTTACAAAAATTAACACAAAAATATAAAACACATCTTGCTTAGTATATTATGCAGATAGTGAATTTCTAAATGAGGAATCCGAGTAAGATGATAATGTAATCCTAGCTTGCTCACACCTTGCAGTTGGTTAACAGTATTAAATGTCATCTCGTATTCCTGTGTAAGTTTTTTCTCGGATAGATACTTAGGGTCTATGTTTCTGTTCAACTTCGTGATCCTTCCTATCCTACAAATATTTGTCAGTGTCTAAATTACTCTGACATGCTTTCTGACGATTTTCAGGGAATATCACTGCTGGACATTGTCTCCCAGTTTGCCAGTCACTGATTAATTAGTGCGTCGGAATTTACTAAATTAAATTTAAGTGAATAGCTTTTCGCGATTGTCATCACTTACCCATTAAACATACGTATAAGGGCGCTGTCTACCGCAATTTTCATCACCATTTTTTTTATTTTTTATTTGTACCAGATATTTTTTTCTTATTTTAGACACAAAATGTGACTAAATTTTGCTCTTGTGAAATTTTTTATCTCTCATAGTTTTCGCGTAATGGCTTGTTAAAGTCATATTTTGCATGTTTCCGTTTTAACGACTACACTAAAACAAACTGATATAACAAACTCAGAAAAATCACAGAGGGTAAAAGCATTGCAGGCTACAATGACATGCTCGTAAAATTAAAGAATAAAAATTATTTGTATTTTTAAAAAATTATTGAATTTTTTAAAAGGTTTATTATTAGTTTCAGCATTTTTTAAAAATACAAATTATTTCTATTCTTTAATTTTATGAGCATGTCATTGTAGCCTGCAATGTCTTTATCCGCTGTGATTTTTCTGAGTTTCGTATATCAGTTGGTTTTAGTGTAGTCGTTAAAACGGAAACATGCAAAATATGACTTTAACAAGCCATTACGCGAAAACTATGAGAGATAAAAAAATTTCATAAGAGCCAAATTTAGTCACATTTTGTGTCTAAAATAAGAAAAAATATCTGGTACAAATAAGAATAAAAAAATGGTGATAAAAATTGTGGTAGACCGCGCCCTCCAGCCACTCCCATATCTATGGAGCTCACGCGATTTTAAAGGATGAATAATTTCTGAAATGCAATGGGAGTGCATGACTGGATGTAGTTATTTGGACATACTTAACTACGATGCAGATGTCTGTCAAAGAAAACTACAGTGAATTTTCTGTACTTTTCTTTTACAGACATTTGCATCGTTATGGATTATGTCCAAAAATTACATACAATCATGAATAATTTCGTGTACAAACCTTCCTCTCCATATTCTTTCATGACAAGGACTAGCGAAGAGAGGAAACTGAAGAGGGGTGTGGAAGGGAGAATTTACTAAGTACAATATAGACCAACGCCGGAACGCTTGCAATTCTGCAATAACACCGAATCTGTTTTCTCCGCAAGCCAAAATATAACAGCACACTTGATTTTACTAGTTTAAGATTTACTCTATCAACATAACAATGTGATAAAAAAATTTCTTTTCTCGACTAAGTACTAATTTTCGTCGACACAGCCGAAAATAAATTACTAAAACCGAACCCAGTACGCCAAACAAATAAACAAAAGACTGTATATATTACCAGAAACTTGACAGAATTAATTTTTTTGACAATACCACCTCTTTCCGCTAGGTTATTTTTCGCACACGTCGCTTGATATTAGCATAGTGCTGTCCATTGAATTTAATTTTCGTATCCAAAAACCTCCTTGGTAACCTAACGAAGCTATTTTGCGAAAGCCCATTCAAACATTTTCCTTATCGAAGTGATAAATTTGAGTTATTCCTCTTCAGTGCATGAATTTTTACGCATAGTGAAATTTTTAGTTAGGTGCCTCATTTTTATTTACACTGAATTACACTAACGGTTCAAATCACAGTAATTTTCAAACTTTGTTGTTAATTTATTGTCTATGATTCTTGTTGAAACTTTGTTTACATTGAGAATTGTTGAAAAGGTTGTACTATTTTGTACTCAAAAATTTTTTATTTCAGTTAAGGTATTTGTATCGAGGATGTTGTTGTTTTTCAAATAAAAATTGTTGTGAATTAAATGTGTGCATTTTTCATTAAACAATTTGAAAAAAATTTATGGGAGATGTAAACTTAAGTTTTAAGGACACATAAAAACACATAAGGTAGTTTTCTGTATAACCTTACATCCTGCAATTTCGTAGATTTGTTTGCTACCAGAAATGACTTCAATGTCTTCAAAAATAATATCTACATATTTAAGTAACTTAAAATACGGTAATAACATCCACGATTACAGTAACGAATTTATAACTTACATTTTGGCATACATTTTCTAAGAAGAATGCGTATAAGTTACTGATAACTTTATTCAACAGTACTTAATTACATATCACGGTGCATACCTACATTCTGAGTACCAGCAGTTTTATTTAACATTTCAGTAACTGCACTTTTTACTTACGAAAGTAAGGGCCATATAGCGTATAATGTAATTGGAAACTGAAGGAAATGCTTAGTTATAGTTACAGTCGTTTTATAATTTGTAACTCTGTTTTAACTTTAGTGCTGCAAGCAGAACACAATATTGCTGATTTCTTAGAAACTGCGACCTAAATTTAGCTGCCACAATCAGTTTTTTTTAATTAATAATAGTACACGACATATCTTCGATAATACGCATTCGAGTAGTTGGTAGCAGTGCTGGATGAAAGCGCGGACTACAAAGGGGAGGCTTGCCCCGCCGATAAGCGTTCCAAATACTGTAGCTCTGCATTATAAGTGCAAGTAATAAAGTCAAGGACAAACCTCTCAGCCCCGACCACGGTCGTAGAAGAACAGGTCTGGACACTCGCCTATCTACCAATGTATTTTGCTTGACCCCATTGTTGTTTGGCTGTTGTTCGTCAAGTTACCGAGAATGTCGTACTTTTTGGCGCTGTTTTCCGGGCGGTCGGACTCAAACTCCGTCCACTTTTTTCCATTGTTAAATTTATAAAGTAAATGAGGATTGCTGGAGCCTTTTCTTAAATTTGTGAGCGAAGAAAGTATTTCATAAATAGATAAAAAAAATACGTTTTGATAAATTGTTTACCTTAGAGGAAATGAAGTGGGCGGAGTTTAGTCCGACCGCCGTAACATCAGCGCCAATAAAACACAATATTCTCGGTAACTTGGTGAACTACAGCCAATCAACAAGGGGGTCAAGTTTCCAGGCGAGTGTCCAGACCTGTTCTTCTACGACCGTGGCCCCGACACATGCTTTCACACTGGAAGGCCAATGTGTCGTCACCAGCCAGAACTGTAAGCAACCATCTTAAAATTACAGTATTGGGACGTCATAAGAAAAACGCGAGAGATGATAACTGATGCCAGCTCCCACCGATAGGAGCGCTGTTCCTTCAGTAACATCGCATTGCCCTGGGGTATTTCTAGTTTTGCGTATAAGTTTGTTATAAAATTATATATAATAGTGATTTAAAAATACAGACTCACTCTATCGGTGATTAATTTGATCAGTAGTTAAGCTTTTAAAAAATAGTAGCGTGTTTTTGTTTCGTGTTTATGGAACGTCAATTCCCTAGTACAAAAAATCAGGTAAGGTATAATTTTTTTATTTTGTTCACGATTCAGCACAATTACTTTTTATGAAAAATAATGACATGAATAAATTATTGGTTTTGCTTTTGTAATGTGCAGCAACAACGTTCTTGTAATGTTATCCTAAGAGAAAGTCAAATTTAAAAATGCCTAAACTGCTTGTCACTACAAGCAGGATTTAGAATTTAGGTTGTGTTTACAGCTCAAGCTGTTAGTAGCACGTCTCGCAGTTCAACGATGATAGGTAAAATGTTGCAATTTCCGATATTGTCCTATGAATTATACCCTCATAACGGGAATAGGAGTAACGAATCCTTAACCGAAGATGACCGAAGTTTCCCTCTTGTGTTGGACAACCTACACAACGAGAAATAAATGTTGGTAATAACTATTTGAAATAACGCATCTATGGTAACGCATGTCATTAACAAGTAGTATAATTTTATTCACTGAAAAGTTAAAAGTAATAATGCAAATTATATTATGAACATAGTAATTCTGAAACGTCTCTCTTGTGCTAAATTGCGTGTTCTGACGTGGGTATTAGGGAGGGGGTAGTTGTAGTCTACTTCGGGCGTCTTCGGCGAAAGTAAGTTTCTCGTTGTTTAACACATGAGTTAGGATTCTCCTACGCTCCCTGGCATGATGCTGTAAGGCTGTTTGTGTGACAGATTTTAATTTGTGCCTTGAAGAGTTTTTTTTTTTTTTTTTTCCGTCGTTCTGTGACTTTCATAGAAGAATATGTTATAAAATTACGAACTCAAATACATAATAATTTTTGTCCATTTAAAGATAATTGTGAACATTTTAACAAGAAATATAGTACAAAACTAATTTCATAAACTTAATTAGCCGCAATGATATGCACTGGTTTAAGTGTTTCTGAATGTCATTAACCTCTATCAAGAAATATATTTGGAATAGGAAATTTCGTTCGACTTCAGTAGTGCTTAATGTTAGGGTATTTTTTGGATTTTATAACAAAATGTAAAATATAACAACACGCGAACTTCTTGACGAATTCTCATAAAACCCATTTATCGCGTACTGGTGTCTTTGTAACATTTACTATAAGATGCAGATAAAAGCGGTAATATTGCATGATTTATAAATTTGTATTGGAAAATATAGAAAATTGCTATGGAAAATTGTAATTTTCATAAATACCGTAATTTAGGCCTACTTACTAAACATTATATTATCTTTTTTTTCACATTTTTCTGACACATTTACTTGATAAAATATCACCAAACAGGTAACATACTGAAGATGATAGATGTAGTTTGAAGCACTTGTGTGACCATAAGGACCATGGCAGTAATAATATGCGTGTTTCATCGTGTTCGGCGCTTCAGTCATACAGCTTAATTACAACTTTATTTATATCTATGTCGGTTCTTTGGGCGAAGAGGGGTTCAACGCCATAGCAGGAAAGTCAACGATGTTTACAAATGTCACAAATAACGCTCTACAACTACCAGGGAAATAAACTACTTTCAAACTCTACTGGGTCTGACATGCCGTTTATGTGTAATATGTGTTCGTCTGTTGGACACTGTTTTACGTAAACAAAAAAAAATTCCTGTTTTCGTCTCAACTGTGCTCGCCAACATGTGGAGTGAAGTTTTGAGTTACTGGCAATAAAATTTATCGATAATTTTTCATGGACGAATGTACGATGACGTGAATTTTGCCGTTTCTGTTAGTAAAATAAAAATATCTGTTTCCTTCACAACTACGTTCAATGTAGGGACGGCTATGACTTTGTCGACACGCTAAACACTGATAGCAGGCTATATATGTAGACTAAACACTGACACTATGCTCCACATTCACATGTCAGTAGCCCACAGACAAATGCTTTCAAAAATGATTTTGCGAAGTACACGATGGTCCAAAAGTCCCGCATCATAGAACAATTTACATGATATGTATGTCAGACGTATAATAAAAAGTATTCAATAAAATTACCTTAAACATCGGAATACATTTTCAGATTATCTTTCATGTTCCATTATAGCATTGCACTCGGCAGCAATTCGCGCACGCGAATGGTTTATGTCCCTGAACTTCATATTGCAAACTTTGAATTCCAAAAATTCCCATACAGCAAAATCAATTGGGTTTAAATCTAGAGGGCATGTAAACGCCTCTTCTTATGGTGCGAGACTTATGGGACAACCTGTATTATTATAGTGAAGCTGTTAAAGCACCTCGGCCAGACAATTACTTTGTCTGATAATGTGTTTCACATGTCATGTTTCTTTATTGTTTCCAGTGATTTCTACGAACATGGCAAGTACCGTAACCATTACAAATAAATGTATACCTTACAGTAAATAAAAAATATATTTTCTTTCCTGTTTCTATTAACTACATAATTGTCATCTCTTGCTGCATCCATATCCTTTAGTACTAATTCACCTTAGGATTGTATTTAACTCGTACGATACAATGGCCCAGTTCGACAGAAAAACAGCTAAACAAATCGCTGTGTAGAGAAAGTGTATGAAAATGTTATGTAGCAATGAAAAATATTATCATTTCCATACTTTGTTGATGGTTTAGGAGTAAAAGTGTACATTCGGCTCTTAGAAATGGTTAAAAAATTTGTGTTCAACATTTGGTGAAATTACCACAATTAAAAATAAAGCAAAATTTTTGTTCTTGACAGTTATATCATAAAAAAGTAAGATTTGCGTATGGTTTCTACTATAATCGGATAGAGTGTAGGTCCGTCTATATCGGTGAACGTAACTTAAAATATCCATTTTAAATAAGTCTATTCCCTTTTGAACTGGACCATCGGAAGATTTCACGAAAATATTTTTGCACCAACTGCACGCCTGTAGCTCCGCTTTGAGGCCAGTAACTATGTTTTTGCTCTCAGAGTCTTGGGATTCTATACACTTAACGGCACGGTCTACATCAATTTTCTTCCCTTTATATTTATATTTCTATATTTCTAACAGATAATTTTCTTATTTTAGGCATAAATTGTAACTAAATTTTGCTCTAACAAAAAAATTTTTTTTATCTCTCATTGTTCCTGCGTAATGACACATACACGTCAAATTTGCCAGTTACGGTTTTATGTACGCCACTAAAACCAACTGCCATAACAGAATGAAAAAAAAAAAATAACAGTGAACAATGTTGTTGTAGGCTACGTCTCCTGTATAAAACGTCTCCTATATAAAACACACACACACACACACACACATATATATATATATATATATATATATATATATATATATATATTTATTTATACATATATATTTTTTATTGGAAAAAAATGCTGGAATTTGAAATTAATATATGTAAACGTATTTATATTGAAAAAAAAAAATGCTGAAATTTGAAATTAATATATGTATATTTGTATACGTATTTGTATTGGAAAAAGATATGCTAAAATTTGAAATTAAAATCCAAAATCTCTTGAATTTTTAAAATTATATATATATATATATATATATATATATATATATATTTATTTATTGTCGCCTACAACATCGTTATTCACTGTAAATTTTTTTCAGTTTGGTATGTCAGTTGATTTTAGTGGCGTACATAAAATCGTAACGTACATATTGTGATGTTTATAATTCATTACGCAAAAACTATGAGAGATAAAATAATTTCACAACAGCAAAATTTACTCACAATTCATGTCTAAAATAAGAAAAAATAAATTATCCGGTGCAAATATAATAATGAAAATAATGTGATGAAATTTGCTGTGTATTGTGCCGTTATTCAAAGACGTGTGATGTCGTAGTAATCTTGCTCTGACTAGTACAGTCAAATAACTGACGTCTGTACACAAAGACACGCCGCCAATGATCACAACTTTATTAAAAATAGTAAACATAAAAATTTATTAATTTTCTATATTTCGTCAACTGTGTTTCTTCACAAAATAACAACCATTTTTTAAACCTCTTACCACTAAGCTTAATACCGCTGAAACAATCACTCGGCGCTTATATTTATGTCCATTATATACTTTTCACAATAACTATGGATGTGTTACGTTAATGTATTTTGTAGCCTAGGCTATAGGTCGAATTTACCGTAAAATGTTAATGCGTGTTATTGAGAACATTGTTTATTCGAAACCAAAAAATATGTATCAAATGTATACGATGGACGTCAAATACAAAGTATTTCTGTGTCAATTAATATTTGGCACATGACACAGAGAATACCTGCACACAAATCTAGTAGCTTCTAGTTAATGCTTCTCTTGGGATAATCAGCACAGGCTGGGGCGATGATTGGAACGTCTTCAACAACAAGAACTGCAGAAGTCGTTGAAGGTGAGCATGGAGCGAAACACGCACAGTACCTGCACCAGGTTGTGCAGAAGGCAGACTGTCAACAAAGGGAGAATATGAACGTCACAGAAGCAGTCTGCAAGGAATACGAAATAACTGGCAAATCCAGTCATTTCGTTGACAAAAATTTACATCATTATATAAACCAGCTAGTGCTGTAATGTCTCTGGCAAATATGTTCCAGTGCAGAGCAGAGATGAGAGAAAAGTACAGATGGAGAATCAGCAGCATAATGAAGCCAACTCCACTTTGTCTATCCAGGTAACAATGTTGAGGAGTTGTTTTGAAGTTCAACCAGCTATTCCTGTATGTAGGCTGAGAAACGAAGTTATGATAGGTCACGGTCTATGAGGAAGAGGTCTTAACATGGAGGGATAAAATGTGACAATTTTTTTGTTACAGCGCTAGTGGTCTTTTAGTAGAAGATTTGGCTTGTTTTGTATTTGGCTTGGCAAGATTTCACAGCTTAAAATGTGTAGTCGTTATCGGAATTGTCTTCATTATAGAGAAATAAAATTTAAAAATCAGAGAATATATATGTAATTTATATTGGAACACATTTTCAACCATACAACTTAGTTTTACAATGTAGAAATATGTAGCCAGGGAAGTAGGTGTTCACTATGCAAAACTGTTGGCATTTTGGATTATGTTTTTACAAATGACATATTTTTATCATGTTGCTAGTGGCCGTGTTTAGTTAGAATATTTTTTTTTGTAATCCTTTTTAGTGAATGTTGATATTGTACCCCAACCTAAAATTTCTTAACCTTTCTTTTCAGTGGTTGTTGCTGGAAAAGTTAGTTTGGTTCGCACATTCTGTGTGTCGTCTTCCTTCATAGACCGTGTGCTAGGTCAACACACAGACGCACTATGCGTGTTTCTATGGTAATAAACAAATTTTTTTCAGTTACCAATATGGCGAATGGGCTACTCCTCCTTCAATCTCGAGGCCTCGTACCCCTCGTCGTAATAGATACATTATGCTCCATGTGTATGTTTCTCTCATTTCTGGTGCCGAACCTCCGATAAGACGAGCGTGTGGTAGATAAATAAGCGCTGAAAAATCCAATAGTAATCTCTACATGTTTGGAAAGTCAATATGGAAAAAAAACTACGAAACAGCAATCCTAGATAATGATATTTGCGATCTTTACGAGCAAACAAGTAGTATGAAATAGCCGGTCCGGGGACAGGGGCTGGGGGCTGAGGGTGTGAGGGTGACCTTGACCTTTGACCCCATGACCTTGACCTTTGACCCCTGTAACCCAACACCCCGACGCCATCTTGTTTCCGGCCGCCATCTTGTTTCCGGCCGCCATCTTGTTTCCGGCTGCCATCTTGTTTCCGCCCGCCATCTTGTTTCCGACCGCCATCTTGAATGACGTCAATTTCGAAAAATTAAAAAAAAATTAATTTAAAAATTTAAAAAAAAATTTAAAAATTCTGCCATCTTGTTCCGACCGCCATCTTGGAGGTTTCTTCCGAGTCTTCCAAAAATTTTTTGATTTCGCATTCCATCCTAACCCCACACGTATTTAATAAAAATTTTTATAGAAAAACTTTTTAATAAAATTCTTTTTAGTAAAGTCTTTGTAATAAAAATAGTATTTAATAAAAATGCTTTATATAAATAATTTTAAATAACAATTATTTAGTTAAAAAATTCATTGGGTATACTCGGCCAAGCTCGTTAACCTTCGCCAATCTTCGGCCATGCTCGGCAACCTTCGGCTCGACATTCGTAAGGTTCACATGATATGCAGTATACATGTATACATAACCCCTAATATTTTTAATAACTAAAAATGTAAAATCTATCTATATTATTTATTATTTAATTTCTTGCGCCCCATACCCGATCAACATAA
>PNEQ01114866.1:0-10532 GCA_003012365.1 Medauroidea extradentata | reverse complement strand
TTACTCTCTTAAGTGGTGAAAAGACCTTGAACTTGTTTTAGATAAATCCTCGATATCTATCGAACCCGTCGAGATATACAATTAATTTTTGCTTCAGGATGATGATTACAGAAATTACCGCAAAACGGTTTTCAGATTTTTCGAAATTCGATTTCTCAATGCTGTGCAGGGGTGATATGTGTTTTTTTAGTGAATGATCAATTTTAAATCAACTGAACGGGCTAGCGATGTGATTTACACTTCAGTTGAATACTTATACAAATGTCTAAGATGTAAATTTAAAATATTTCGAAATTCGACACCCAAATGGGTGAAAAAACACAAAAATTGTTTTCCATCAACCCACGATATCTATATAACCAGTAGCGATATTGAGGTGGTGTTCGCGTCAGAGTGATGCTTACGTAAATATTTAAAATAATATGTATGTATTTTTTTTATTTGTACGAAACGTAATTTTTAAGAATAAAACTTAGTTGGTCAGTAATCAAGGCAGACGATCCGAAAAGCAGGAACGAGCAGCGAGAAACAACTTATACAGGAGTTTCACTACAGTAACCTATCGAGACGTAGTGTTGTACAACCTCTATGAGCCCAGGACACACACATATATATATATATATATATTTTTTTTTTTTCAATAAATTTTATTTTCATGAATTATTTCGACGTTACGTGACGCAGTTGTTTGTTACTCAGGTCTAAATTCCGGGAGGTTCTGGGCTCGAATTCCGTTAAAAGCTGCGTGCGAACGTTCAATTCTGACACACAAAAACTACAAGGCAGATCGAATTAGTGCAATTTACATGTAGTATTTAAAAGGGGTAAAATTGCAGTTCGCTTTCCACTTAGGTTCCTCTACAATATCAGCTGACATATCGTCGGTATAGTGCCAAAAGTGATTAAGTCATAAACGCTATTTCGTTTAAAAACAGTATTAAATTGTAGATATTAACAAAAATGTGGTGTGTTACTATACTGTGACACAACAGTACGAAACGACGAATAGACTTTAAACTTGGGAAATTGTTCGTGAACAACATATACATATTCCTAGCATTTTTATAATTTTATCTCATTTTGACTTTGTCACTTTTGCAGTAAACCGACTATATATAATCTCACTAATATCAGGTTTGGGGCACCAAATACGTTTCCGCGAAACCTTTACCCTCTGAAACTTTGTAATGTCAATAAAGTTAAAGTGAATATTTTGAAAATATATAATTGAGGGCACCGTCATCAATGGTTGTGCACAGGGTAAACAGATGTTTCTCATTCGATTAACCTCTTACCTTAGATGTCTGTAACTACCATAGAACGTCAAATTGGCAGTTTTATAAATAAGGCCCAGGCGAAGTCGCTGTTAGTGGCGGGGACAAACTTAAGACTGCTTTTCGCGTGGACAGCTATAGCTACTTATCCTGCTGCAGAATTAGTTCAACTAGCCGCATGGACATTCTAACACTTGATGACTGAAGTACCAATATTGTGTACAAAGAGGTTTTTCAATTAAAGTAAATATTATCAGTTACGAATAATACTCGCGAGCAAAGCCGCGGGGGACTGCTAGTATAATATAAAAAGAAACTGTCTTGTTGGATTATCCCAGGACAGTTATAACCTCTTACTTGATCAAACAAACGAATCAGTGTGGCGACCGCTTCGTCTCCATTTAATTCTCGACGATTGAACAAGAATATCTCACTCCTACCATGTAAAAATATTTCCTTAATAGTATGAGACACTTACCATAACTAAGGTTGTAAAGAGAACAAATATTGAGCTGTGTTTAAGAGGCATGGAAAGGTAGGATGTCGAGCGGACGTCTCGAATAATCAATCATCAATAAAATCTGAACTACCCATCAAAATTCGATGACAATTTTTTTGACCGAGTAGATATTTTATCAGCGGACGTTTATTTATGCAGCACTTTATGCTAGTATGCTTTACTTTTGAGTAAAAAATTGAAGACAGTTAAAAATAAAATAAAGACTTGAAACCACAAAATCCACAAAAACGGAAAACTGTAATTTTTATAATTTTTAACATCATATTATCTCGACCATTATAATAACCGAATATCAAAAATACTCGCATTGAAAATTATTTTACTGTCCGAAAATCTCTGCGCAAGATTTTTAATTCAGTATTTGTTTAAATACAAATAAAATTGAATTCAATTAAAAATTTTTTTTGTGTATAACTCGTAACTATGTCCTTCATTGTGAATTATTTCATTTCGTTAAGTCATTTGGTTTTCTATTGTAAAACCGCCTTATGAAAATTTTATATGCGATTTTAAAGATACTATGAGAGCTGAAAAAAATTTACTGCAGTAAAAAATAGTCGCAATGTATGTCTACAAAACAAACCATACCTAGTACAAGTATAGATACAGTTTAAAAAGTTGAATTTTTCTGTATATTAAATGACGTAGTCAAAAATTTAAATGGAGCGTGTATTTGAATTGTTGCTGTTCAAAACACACTTTTTTTTTTTTTTTTTTGTAATTGGGATGAGGAGATATTTCCCGAGGACTTGAGAACTCTTAAGAAAGACATGCGGGTGAAGCAGTGGCGGAATATAAACGGGTAAACCGGGAGTGATTCCGGAAAGCACGCTGGCCAACAGTAACGTCACTCGCCACGTGGGAAAATAGAGATTGAACTCGCCGGGGATTGAACCAGAATCGTCGCAGTGACGTATATAGTATACATATCTATAATATAAAAATGAATTATTGTCTTTTATGCGTTCCTATGCCATTCATCCGCTTGTGATGAAACTTTGTTGAGCTGTGTGTGCTCTCTGGAAGTTTTCTGCCAATAAATAAGGGGGCGAGGGGCAAAACGAACCGTTAATTTCATACAAAACACACATACATATGAATGGAATGGGGGATACAGGTTTCAAGAACGACATAAGTCACAAGAAATATATGTAAGTTTTTATTTTTCCAGTTGTAAGATCCGACATTTTGTGGACTAAAAGTGCAAAAAAATATGCAATTTATGTCCCTTTTGACACTCCAATGTTTTCCAATGTACTCAACAATTTGAAATTTTGAGATAAATACATTTACGCCATACATTAAGAAAGGTTTAATAATTTTGAGGTACAAAAACACGCGATAGTTAAAGAATAACTTTGAATGCATTTGTGTTGCGCCGTTGTATTTCCTATTTAAGAAACAACAATTTTTCTCTCGCTGTTTTCACTCTTTTTTGCCGTCGATAAAATGTCTGCTAGATTATGTCATTCGTTCCTTGCACTTTACATGATTCCTGAAGAAAATGTATTGTCTGTGCCATTTGCCGAGGCATCAATTCTGGCTAATTATAGGCTACTTTACAACGTCATTACAAACGTAAAATTCTTTGTTGGTAATTTATTTTGCCTCTTTAAAAGATATATTTATTTTATCACTACGTCATTACAGACGAAGGTAAACGGGCCGTAGACATAAAGAATTGCCATTTTCATATATACTTCGATACTTTCTAATCAGACTTTCGCATTTAAAATTCGATTTTGTCAGATACAATCGATATCTCGATTCAGAGTTCTTTTACACGTCAAAAATTTCGGAATTTCGGAATTTCAAACAAAAATGGGTAGTCCCACAAAATTTTTCTGAATTTGGGTGTCACGCAAAATAATTTTCTCTAGCTTTAAGACACTTAGTTATTTTAAGTTAGTAATTACAAGATTGTATAGTAATCCATTCATGCATACGCTTATCATCTTTAAGGCCATGCTCGGCGGTTATTCACATTGGTGCAAGTAACTCAAGTGGTTTTAAACGCAGTGCTTTCAAAATAATAGAGATTGTGTACATTCATACAGTGCAAAACTTTATGTAGGCTTTTAAAAAGTAATTCATGGTTCGCTAAAATAGAAAAAAAAAACTTTTTTCGTAACTATATATATATATATGTGTGTGTGTGTGCGTGTGTGTGTGTGTGTGTAATTGAATGACATTAAAAAAAACCTGTACTGAGATAGCTGACGCTGAGACAGGGACAATTGATAAACGATACTTGCGGTCGCTTTATTTGGTCAATGCCTTAAAATTGGTGACCGAAAGTGGAGCATATGACGTCACAGATGACACACATCGCCACATATGTGACTGCCAGTCTAAGCATTCTTGTTGTATCATATCAATTAATCTTGTCCACTTAGCAGTGTAGCCTTCTGACCTATCTGTGCTGCTTACGCGCACAGTATGCTGGGTTCCAATCTGCAGTCTTCTTCAGAGCAACATCGTAGCTTGTTTGCGTTTTACTCGCGTCAGCGAATTGATTGTTTACACTGTGTTGAAATGTTGTCGAATGCAATTGGTTTGAGGCAACAAGAACGCTAGGCCTGGCAGTCAGAATTCATTTTTAACCATTCATACGGCCAATTTAAATGCCATGATAATTGCGGGCCAATTTTAAGGCGTTTCCCAACTATTGCGACCCCAAGTGCCTTATATCAGATATCCTGTATCAGTGTCAGCTATCTCGCTACAGGGTGTTTTAAACGTCATTCAATTACACTTAGTATATTTGTGTACTTATTTAACCAAGAGAATTCATTCCCACCGGGTTAGCATATAATAATGACCTACATTGTGTGCATATACACACACATACATACACACACACATGATGTTACTGAACAACACCGACAAACTTCCTTACATAAACACAAGCAGCAGAAATTATGTGTTGAATTTTTCGCCTAAACTTAATACTAAGTCTTTCATTATCAAAATTAATAATAATATTTCTCCAAAATATCGGAATCTAAATTACATAAAAAACAATAGTTTCAGTATTGCTTAATGCTGTTGGGGCCTTCAAACCAACAGCAAATACAACTTGTACCTTATGAAAACAATAGGGGTGGATACCGTCTAATTGCATACAACTTTTTACGGTCAGGATTTTCGATCTTTTGAAGATGGTTTATTGATAAATGAGACCTGTGTAACATAAAGGGTTCACTTGTTGCAACTGTCTAGGACGTACCGTTTATGCTCATAAAACACTTGAATATTCGCGCAGACATACAGAGCCTAGAGCATAGGCAACCCTGCGAACATTTATGTGTTGTGTGCAGCGTATAGACGACGGTGGACATTCACAGTAAACAACGAGTACAATATTGTTCAAGTCGCAAATTAGTTTGTTTCTAGCATTCTGCGTACATATTGTAGCAGTTGTGAACAAAAATGTTAGGTCACAGGCGGCTGAAACATGTGTAAATGGTATTGTGTTCGTCATGCTGATAATAAACCTAACACAAATAACTTCGTGAGGTAATACTTGAAAAAGAAAAATAATAGTACAGTGTCGATATCATGTTGTTTCTCGAAAGTATGACAGCACAACCGCCACAGCGGTCTAATGGTCACGATGCTTGTCTCCCTACAAGGCGATATGGTTTTGATTATCACCGGGAGTTACATTAATTTTCACGTGTGGAAATCGTGGGGGTACGATGACGTTGGCCGGTGGCTTTTACCGTGGATCACCCATTTTTCTTATCATCCATTCCCAGTGCAACTCCATGTTCACACCATGTAACCCCTCTACGGTTCTCTAAATCTTAAATGTTACGAGCCGCAACAATCTCTTCGTTCTTTCTGTCAGTATTCCTGCAAAAAATCCTTTACGCTTGTTGCTAATTCTAAAGTCATAAAAATGCTTTTACGGTTTTTTTTGTTATTGTTGTTATCTGTTTAATTTCATTACTTGTGAACATTATAGTGGTATGCATTGCTATCACGTAATACTTTGTTTTTTTAAATACATCTCACCCGATCGCAACCCGCACAACTATGTCTGCATGTGTACTGCAAGTAGCCTGCACGGCTCGACACAATGTCTGTTACGTGTGCATGCTACTTCGATAAGGAGTTTGATGAAAACAGTTTATTTCGACAATACTAAGCTCTCTGAACTGTTTTTGTGTTTGGAATTACACCCATGTTATAAATTAAGAGAATATCGGGACCTACGAAATTTTCGAAGGTGTAACATGCCCCGAGTAGTATATTTTGGTATGTTCTGGCACATGGGACCTGGGATCGGATCGTCGGATCCGCTGATGACGTCACCGCCACCATCTTGGATGACGTCACCGGCCGCCATCTTTGATGACGTCACTTTCAAAATTTTCCAAAATTTTCAAAATTTCCAAAATTTTCAAAATTTCCACAATTTCCAAAAATTTTCAAAATTTCCAAAATTTCCAAAATTTTCAAAAAATTCCTAAATTTTCCAAAATTTCCAAAATTTTCCAAAATTTCCAAATATTAAAAAATATTCTAAAATTTCCAAAAATTCCAAAATTTTCCAAAATTTCCAAAAATTCAAACATTTTCCAAAATTCCCAAAAATTTCTACATTTTCATTTTAAAGTGACTTATAGCCGATGACAAGGTCATCGGAGCCCTTGTTCCAAAACTCTCCCAAAATATACTACTGTTTTCAGTGCAACAACAAACTAAGTAACAGCATACAGAAGAAAGTGCTGATATAATGTTTGTAGAACCTAATATGTTTTCCTAAGGGTAAGTAACGACCGTAAACGATGTAATTAAGTGTCAGAGTATGTTTTTTTAAGTAATTTATTTAATTTATTATGTTTTTACATAAATGTTAAAAATCCGATTTTGTGTAAATTTTTCAACTTTTTATCGCCTGTACATTATTTAAATGAGTGGATTTAAATGCGTATCACCTTTGATGCGACATAGTGTCCGAAATTCGATTTATGTAATTATAAAAAATTAATAAAAATAGATATTTTCTCTTTATACTTGTTAACATGCGGTAATAAAACGTAGTAAAACAAAGCAAACAAGCCGAGACGGACCATTACGCAGGTAAAGACGCACGGTACTTGGTTCGATACATCTAAATTACCAATTAAAAATTGTTTTTCTGCAAAACTTGCGAAAGATGCGTTGATTGCTTTTATTAAGCTTAAAGCCATGAACGTATAAGGAAGTGACGCGCAGGCTGTTGATAATGTTTTTTTTCTAAGTATGAAAAAGTTAGTCCTTAATCTAAGGCAAACATTAATATTACTTGTGCCCGATAGTTATATGTCAGCTGTAATTAAACGTAACTGTTTCGCATATACAGCCTGTCTAAACCGCCCGAGACTTATATTTTCAACTAGTAAAGTATTGATAAGTAGGCAATTTTGTTACAAGCATATATACTGCCTTTAATAGTATACACTTACGATACAGGTGTAATTAAATGCAATATTTGTATTGTATGCAGCTCGCACAAAAAATAATTTATGTTAAAAGTACTATTTATTCGTAAAAGTTCAGCTATGCGTGAATATTCGCTACTTTAGGATTATTTTATACACAACTACAAAAAGCGATAAATATTACAGGTGTATGTGAAGCGCTAACAAACAGTCCTTAGTTCGAAACTAATGCATTTACTATTACATCCGAGATTAAGTCTTTACTACCGTGCCTACTGTGATAGGGAGTTGTTCAAAAGGTCAGATGCCAGCAATGTAAATTTCGGCCTAGCTTTATCTTATGCTTTAAGCATCGTTCCTTAATCCAGTTAAACACTTGATTAATGTTCTGCTAGTTTGTGACGCGACTAGAATAAAGCTGACGGGAAAGTCGTGTGTGTCACAGACTGTCAGTACAAATACCGCCGACTTTAACACCAAACCGCATTTCCGTAACATATTAATATTGCCCATGAGTTATTTTTCAATTTCGTAAAGCCTATACACGGGCGAATTAAGAGAACAAAGTAGAATGTACGCTCGCGATAGCTTAGTCCTGGGTTCGGGGCTCGAAAACTATATAAGTTTATTACTTTTTATCGCCGATTATAGTCGCTGTTTTTTTTTTAAATATATACTTATTACGGATTTGAAATTAACTTTTACACTACAGAGACGGCGAAGACCTGTAAGTAGAGCTATGTAACATGTTGTAAAACATTATTTCGCCTGCCTGGAGAAACATCATGTTGTATATCGCGACGTATAAACCCCTTGTACTGAATATAATTTTAATTATACTTTTGGTTTCGAGTATCTATCCTTCTACTGTAATAACGTTTGTCGATCTCTACAATGTAAAGACATCTTGACGTACCGAACATACGACCACCCAGTTTCTTTCTCTCGTCATTGAAACTTAAACTTTGATGTTATTGTGCCCTGAAAATAAAATTCGCTATATGAATGTCTACAACACACATTAAAAGATGTCGAGTAATGTTACTGTTTCAGAACTATCCCTCTCGCGTTCTTTGCATGTACCAGTATTCAAACTAATACCTACCGGCTCGCGAGTCTCACGGAAATTTATACCAGTTAGATGATTTATTTATCATCACGGCGAACTATTACAGAGGTCGCTATCGAATAAAGTCCTGACCAAGAAATATTTGTTCAGTTACTAAGAAAACAACTTTTATAGGCGTATTACAAGTATTTTTAACTATATTACGTAATTAATCCGAACTACAACACATACAGGATGCTCTATACAATACGATTAATAAATTTTTGTGGGCAAGTTCTTAACCATTTTTTAGCAAAAATAAATCTGTAATTCAGTACCGTGCGCACCCAGTACATTAATAAAAATTTCGTGAAAAACAGGACCTAACACGCGTACATACATCTGACTGTATGAGATCTCTGTTTATAAGTCAGAGGCTATGAATGCTAGCAAAATGTACACACAGTGTATGAAAAAAATAAATAGTAAGGGTTAATAATCAGTCGCACGAGGTGCCACGTTCAGTTACTGTTTTCTTTGTCGTTCGAGTACTAGCTCTGTACGCACAGCCTACTTCGAGTGCTTATTAAGTGAGCTACGTTGAGCCCATCGCGCTATTTTAGCTAGTGAATAGTGTATAAATCAAGATTTTTAGGTTAGGGTAAAGAGCAACCAGAGATTTAAAGTTAGATTTAGCCTGCGTAGAAGAACGAACTAGCGTACTGGAAGGACTGTATTCTTCGTTTAACATTATTTACTGTAAGTTCTGTGGTAAAGTCTTTGCTTTGCGAAATAATACGCTGAGACATTAGAAGAATTGTGACTTCAATCCACGTCGTGAAGAGCGACTAATCTGTGAGCGGTGTGGTTTATCAACCACTCGCAAAGACAAGTTGATTAAGCACTTACGTACTTGTAATGTCAACGTCAAGAGAGAAGTGACTACCTGCTGTAAGTATCGCAAGAAGCAGTTCGCCGAATTTTTGCATTGCTCGTCGACATGAGGCAGATTGTGAGCATAATATGGAAAGAAATCTGCTGAAGTGCAACTACTGCAGCGCCTAGTTCGCTCGTCTTGACAATCTGGCTAGGCACACGAAGATCTGTAAGAGTAATGTAGCACGACCAGCTCAGAAAAACTATGTGAGTAATAACTGGAACCTTCTCGGTCATCCTGCTCCAGGACGCCATCAACCTGCCCTAAACTCGTAGTAGGGTCTGGTATGATAGTAAAGTTCAAGTTCGTCAATGTGGAAACTGCATTCCGTGGGAATGTGAAGACTTACGAGTCTGAGATTGATAACAGCAATGTGAATACATGACATATGTACGTGTGGAAACATCATAGTATACAGTAGGTAAAAATAAAGGTAATAACTGCGGAGCCCTTAAATTCTTGCTGGAATGTGATTATGTGAATTCAGGACCAATCGATGCCTTCGGTGGAGGGTGTGGGAACATGTATGGGGACATGTTTGCAGGGTGTGGGGATAATGTGGAGGGTGTGGAAATATGTGTAGGAACATATTTGCAGGGTCTGGGGACATGTATGAAGTATGCAGATACTTGTGATGGCATATGAGGTGCTTGAGATGATTGCGGAGCGGGCGTAATATGTGCGGAGCAGGCGTATTTGTGTGCGGAGCAGTGCGGAGCAGGCGTAGTTGTGTGCGGAGCAGGTGTATTTGTGTGCGGAGCAGGCGTATTTGTGTGCGGAGCAGGCGTAGTTGTGTGCGGAGCAGGTGTATTTGTGTGCGGAGCAGGCGTATTTGTGTACGGAGCAGTGTGGAGCAGGCGTACTTATGTGCGGAGCAGTGATGTGCAGGTGTGTTTATGTGAGGTACCAGTAGGTTTGTCAGCTGATTTATGTGGGGTGTCAACTGATTTATGTGAGGTGCCAGCTGATTTATGTGAAGTGCCAGCTGATTTATGTGAGGTGTCAGCTGTTTTATGTGAGGTGCCTTAAGTACGATGTGTGGAGTGTTATGGGGACATGTGTAGAGGGTGTGAGGACATGACGTGTGGGGACATGTTTGAATGGTGCGTGGAGTATGTGGAGAGTACATGGAGCCATGCAAAACATTAGTGATATTTGTGTAGAGGGTGTAGTTTCGTACGGGTAATGCACAGTCTTGTGAGGTGCCTGTAGTGCTAACTGCGGTGCCTGCGGTGCTAACTGCGGTGCTTGCGGTGCTTTATGCGGTGCCTGCGGTGCTTTGTGCGGTGCCTGTAGTGCTAACTGCGGTGCCTGCGGTGCT
>PNEQ01114862.1:0-10670 GCA_003012365.1 Medauroidea extradentata | reverse complement strand
GATACTATATTCGCGAGAAGACACTCGGTGCTCAGTGTTCTCTTTTTCTCCAGGACATGGGTCGGTTATATTTACCGTTCAGTGGTACCCTTTTAATCGGAAGACTTCAATCTTGTGATATAAATTTATACTTTAATGATAACTTGTTTTACTTTCCCGCAAAACGCAATGAAAATCGGGACTCTATTGTATATACTTTGCGGAAAAAATGCAATTTTAAAATTTGGTAAATGGTTGGGGGGCGAAATTGGCCTCAATCGATTTTACGAAGGTAGCGATTTTACGAATGTCATAAATGGAACCGTCAGTATTCGTAAAATCGGGGGTCTAGTGTATTATGTGACTTTAATGACTGTAGGATCAATGTCGCAATATTAAATCCAGTCGAGTCTCCAGATAGTACAGGAACACAGAGAACTGAGCCTTCTACATTAACTGTTTCACTGTTATAATAACTAACAATGACAGGATAAAGTTTCGAGTCACTGTCGTTGCTGCCATCTGTGGCCACTGAAAACGCGTAATTCTTCAACACCTGTACAAGATTTTTTTTTCAGTTTATGCCATTTCTGTTACATGGTGGCTACAAACTGCTGAGAATATGATTCCCTGACTTTTCCCACCCAAATTGAAAATTTTCCCTGACCCAATAAATTTGTTTTAAACCCAATTCTTTATGCTTTATAAAAGAAATAATTTTTTCTTTCTTCAATTCAATGCACTTTGCACATAGTACAATTTTTAATGTACTACTAATATAACATTTGTGTTGTTTCTAAACCATTCTTGTAACGGGGCAAGTTAAAAATCAAATAAATATTATGGATATACACCACAGCAGCAAACTGTGAGTCAAAGAAAACCAGACAATACATGCAGACAAACAGAAAAGTAAACAACCAAAAGCATTCTTTTGCTTGTCTGCATGTATTGTCAGGTTTTGTGTGACAAACCATTTGCTGCAATTATGTATGACCAAAATACTTCTACGATTTGTAATATTTGCATGAAAAATACATGCCTCAGAAAGCACTGATTGCATAGTAAACACACCAACAACATAATTTGTGTGCTCTACTTTTGCAAGTTTATTAAGTATGCCTACAATAATACAAAAATTAGAACTGAAAGTTACAACTCTTAAGTACATTTTGACTGTAAAAAATTTACAGTAATACCTAACTTATGGCTTCTCACAATCAACAAATTAAAAGGCCTACTACACAAATGAAATATTTGTGTAAAAACTTCTTACCTCAGGAGAAACAGATTCATGACATTGTTTACACAATATAAACAATATACTTTACGTACTCTAATCCTGCATGTTGAAATAAGATAATTAAATCAAAATTACAACAGACAGTTGCAACTAAAGTAATTCATTTAAATTGATGTCAAAAATTCAGAGTAATACAATTGTTACATTGGGAAATTAAATTTACAATTTCATGTAGTACACAATTAAATTATGTGTGGAGAAAATTCTCATCCCATAATAAACATATTTAATGATTACATACTACCTACAATCAAAAAGCCAAGTACAGTAAACCCTCGTTTTATCGGACCTCCATTCAGCGGACTTCGTATTTAACTGACAAAATCGGACAAAATCTGGCGATACAAAATTATTCCACCGTCAGGTCTACTTATCACATGCAGCACAAGACCTACCTGGTTATTGTGCTTTGGTGAGTGACATCAGGCGTGCGCATGGATAGCCGTGTAAAACGGTAGACAGAGCTATTTTTAATCGCGCATCGGGGTACGTGCCATGTCCGGGCAAGAATGATTGTCTACCTGATTGTTTTACGAAACTGTATGATCAACAGCGCAATACCTACCTGGTTATTGTGCTTTGGTAATTGACATCTGGCGTGCACACAGATAGCCGCATAACGTAAGAAGGTAAGCAGATGTAGTCGCTCATCGGTGTCTTGACATGTCTGGACAAGAACGACAGTCGTGTCTAATTGAATTTTTTACGCAGCTGATGTACGTGCGCGATAAAGATTATGCGTTTTTTAAAATGAAATGGCATCTGCAACAGCACAGAAAAGAAATCGAGTAACTTTGACATCAAGCAAAAATTTTGAACTAATATAATAGTCAAGAGGCCGGTGTTTCGGTAGCAAAGTTGTGTGATGAATATGGTGTCACGAAACAAACTATGTCGGACATTCGTAAAGCAAAAAACTAGTTAAAGAGTTATGTGTTAAAATATGATGTTGAACAAAAAAAAAATTGGCACTGTTGGCCCAGGAAACACGTGAAACTTGTTACTGCATCTTCACACGACCGGGCAGTGTATGTTCAACAGCGCTCATGTGGTGTAAATGTGTAAGGTATAGAGATAAAATCTGCTGCGGACAAACTAGCGCAACACATTCCTTTCTCACGCTCAGCATGTCCGTCTCTTGCCCTTCAGAAATTCTCAAGGACGGCAGCTAGATTATTATCTCACAACTGGTATACAATACTGTGTCGCGATGCAAACAGTGGTAGTTTAGATGGATTTTTTTTTATATTTAGTAAATAAACACTTTACTGTGAAATACAAAGCAGTAGCTCAAGTTCACGTGTCACATGTTACCACGCAACGTAACATGAAACCAAGCTGATAGCAAGCAGCCTCCTGTCCCTCTCCTTCTACACCCCCATCCCCGTCCTAAACCCTTGGTTATCTCGATGAGCGGACAAAGGCACGTGCTTATCTTTCTACTCCCGCCAGTCAGCACAAACCTACCCCCTCGTACACTTCCAGTCATTTGACCACTACAAACACGTTGCGTTTACTATGCGTATCACACTGCTATAAAGATATCTGCTTGTCTATTTTCGTGTGCCGGTTTTGGTAATTTGCAATTTACCGGATCACACCTCCCCCCAAATAGTCTGGTAAAACGAGGGTTTACTTCATAATTGTATGTGTTTTGTGGTTATTGTAATATGACTTAGTTTGTCTGTTTTTTAGGTGTATTTCTTAATGGAAATGTTTCTCTCTGGACAAATCACTCTCAATATGTATTGAGGTATATGTGATGCTTGTAAATAAATAAATACTATACAAGATTACACAAAAAAAATTCCTTGGAAAAATTACATGGCGGGATGCAAGTTTGCTTTCTCATGTTCATGTTACAAAAGATAGCTGTATCATTTTACAAGCCGGTAGCAGCTTTTCACACTAACGGAGTATAGCACACGTAAAAAGAAAAAAACGCCAACATGTTATCAGCCTTTCGCATCAGAAGGAAGCATCTGGGGGAGGGGGACCTAAGAGAGAGACGAGAGATGGACACGTTATCAACCTTCTGCATCAGCAGGAAGCATCGAGCAGTAAACAACTGAATAGATTACGGATAAAAGTGACGTATGTGACGCAGCGGGCCCAGCTACTTATGGCTTTCTTCCCCAGGATTATGGTACTGTGATGTCCGATGAAAGGCACCAGACGCGTCTTCATGCTTGCCAGTCCGCGCTACTCCATTCATGTACGCCTCATTTTAACTGATTTTAACTATTGCTTTTAGATTTCCGAAAAAGGAGATGGGGCGGGGAATTTTCCCTGACTATTCCCGGTTTTCCCGCCCTGTCGCCACCCTGTGTTACAATGGCGGAAGTTTTGTATGCGCACAAACGTAGTTCTGAGCGATTGCACTGTCGGGGAACATCTTACAGAACAATAATCCAGCATGATCGGAACAACAGATGGGAAGATTATGCTTTACAATAAACAATGTAAACAAACACTCCATGTTTGTAACGCTTTCTTCTTTCTTGGATTGCTACAAAACTTAACTTCTTATTTGTGTTGACACAGTGTACATTGTCATGATGTTTCTTAGTCTGTATATGTTTCATGACGTCACCCCTTCCCCTGTTTGACGGCATCGACACAAAGTACAAAAAGCAAAATGATCTCCTTGCCTAGAAGATAAAATATGTGACAATTCCTCGCAGTACGCTTTTTTGTAAACAGTCAAGTATTTTGTCACTTATTTTCCCACCATGTTACTTTAATAACAACACTTGCTGTTTTAGATGCATATTTTTTTCATTCTGCAAATAAAATATCCCAAAAAGCAAACAGTACACAGCGAATACTACGCAAACTCCACCGAAACAATAACAAAACAATGCAGAACGCCATCATTCTTAAGAAATGTGACAGTAACTGAACACAAAATTATACCGGAAATTACAGTGAATAAAGCAGCTAAAATATAGTACGTGCAAGTTGTGGTACGAATACACGTTGTGGAGACAGCTCCATACTATGGTACAAACCCCATAAAACATATTGATGTACGAAATAAACAACAAACCACATGAGTAATTCCATAAAACAAAAAAGTGAGAGAATTGACAATCAATTAATCAGGAGTCTCCTGCTCAAAGCGGGAGGGTTTGCTGGTATGTATTAATTATATACATGTATTCTAGTTATATAGTTGAAATATACACCGACATATAAGTAAAAATAAGTGTGCTGTGTGTGTATGCATACACACTAACAAAACATGGACAAACTACAGTATGTACAGAACATGACACTTTTGGAAGACCAAAATCACTGTGGAACACTATTTGAGGCTGAATAGACTTAATATGTTTATTTAAATAGAATAGAAAGCGTATTAATTTTTGTATCACCCACTATTAAAAATTGATTAATAACTTGAAAAAACGAATTTTACGTCAAAATATGTTAATTCAATTTTACAAGGTTATTTGCAGAAACTGTGAGGCCTCGAAAAATTAGGACCCAACTGTAGTAATAAAAATAAAGTTACAGCTCAGGGAGACTGAATTGAATTGTTTACTGTCCAAGAAGACTACAAATTGTACAAGTTGTACATTTAGTATAGGACATGTCAAAATACAATTATAAATAACATGGACGTACACATACGTAACAACACACACACACATAAACAAATACATAATTATACAACATATATAAACAAGTACATACAGTAGTGTCTCGTTATAGCGAAATGTCATGGTCCTGGGTTCGAACTGCGCTATAGCCTAATTTGGCCGATTCTGACCCCTAAACCCAAAAATTGCACTAGAACTGTCTTTAACATTATTTAATTACAAAGTAGTACGTTATTTTAATGAAATATAGGTTTATTTTAACAGGTAAGTATGTGCTGGTTACAGTGATACCCAACAAGTATGGGTGCAACTATTCGCTAAGTCAAAATGGGCCAAAAACACGCCGGCAGAGTCAACATGATTACACTGCCGGCCGCTGCAGACCAATGTAATCAGTTTGACGAGTGTAGCAATTTATTTATTTATTTATTTATGTTAGCATGCACACTCTGATGATAATTCTGTGTGCCCTTTCACTCTGTGGCATGCGTCGAATAATTTATGCATTTGCACATATAAAAGTCAGCATGGACAGGTGAATGTCATTGTTCACTTATCCGTTGGACTGGTAATGCTAGTGTTATTTTCCAGCAAAAATAAGTGATGCCAACATTGGTAGTTGCTTTATTTTCGCGCACTAGTAGTGAACTGTGTTTAGTGGCATCACGAAGTTAAGTTCGAAGCCATTAGTAGTAAGAGAAGTGTGCACACGTGTATGCATTGACTTTGAGTAAGATCACAAGTTTGTGATTTTTGACAGAAATCATGTCTGACCTACGTGAACGCTACCCAGGGTGGCTAGCAAAACCTGTAAAAAAAATTCCCTGACTTTTCCAGGTCAGCTGCTCATTTCCCTGACCAACAAAATATCAATAAAATTAACCACGTAGTATAATCGCGACAAAATTTTTTTTGGGGTAAATATTAAGAATCGCTACTCATCGTCTACCAACCAAACTATTGATTTTAGACATATAGTTTATTTATGGAACCTTTTTTTAGGGACGTTATAATTAGTGCTATGTAAAAAATGTTTTGTTAGGTTAAGATAGGTTGTTAGGTCAGGTAACAAATTTTTATGTAGGACCAACTTACTTCTAATGTTTTTCCTTACATAAAATTTTGGTAGGTTGCCTAATTTAGGTTAGAAAACCAAATTTAATGTTTGTAACCTGATTTAACTTAAACTAACATAACCTAACACAACTTAAACTAACATAAGTTAACACAACTTAAACCAACCTAACATAACAAAAAAATTACATAAGACTACTTATGTTCGTAGAAACATTTTTCACAATAAACTATACGTCTAAAGTCAATAGTTTGGCCAGTAAACGATGAGTAGTGATACTTAATATTTATCTTTTATTTTTTAAGATTAACACTATTACTCAACATAATTTCACCTTGCAGAAATTATGTAATATCTTCATTATTTACAAAGCAACTAAGTCCTAGGGATATTCAAATACAACAATTTTTACTTATGTCAATTCACTTTCCACTTTTAAAATGCTGTTGTGATGGAGAGAAAATCTCTCGATACCAGAATTAAAAGCATTTAATAAGTTGTCTAAAAACAGATGTGTAATACCTGGTCACTACACCATCATTCTTTGAATCCCAAAAACATACTGTAATTGTACCATATGTCAAAGTTCAAAACATGTATTTACATTGTTCATATTTGTATTAAGTGTAACATCAACATAGAGATGTTATCTATGGATAAATAAAGTGACTAGTAGTTGACATGGACGCTGCATTATTATTTAAATAAGAAACATTACATGGTGTCAGAAGTGTTTCTGAGGCCTGTTGAATTAGTTTATTTGAAATGGAGACGTTCAGACCACCTAAGGAAGTGAACTTGGACGAAAATGCAGTCGCCAACTGGAAACTTTTCAAACAACGATTTAAAATTTTTGTCACTGCGTCAGGTAAGGAGTTGACATCAGTATCACGTAAAATAGTCATGTTTCTTAATTGTATTGGTGAAAATGCTCTGGAAGTTTATAACAACTTTACTCTTCAAGATGAAAATTTGACAATGAGTAAAGTGTACACTGCATTTGAAGAATATATTAAGCCACGTACGAATGTTGTTATTGATCGTCACAATTTTTTTTCACGAACGCAACAAATGAATGAACCGTTCGATAATTTTTCAAATGATCTTAAAAAAATTAGTAAAAAACTGTAATTTTGGTGATTAAGAAGAGTCGTTGCTACGTGATCGTATTATTGTGGCAATTAATGATGAAGTAATACAGCAAAGACTCCTACGTGAAGCTGATCTTAAACTTCGTAGAGGAACGGACATTTGCTGCGCTGCAGAAATAAGCAAACTCCAACAGAAGACACTGAAGATGAATGTTCAATATGAAGAAACTGCAAATGTTGATGTCATCAGAGGAAGAAAAATTAACAAACATCCTGGTATGAAATCTTCACTTAACAATGATGGTGAAGTGTCTCCATCATTTGACTGTTGGAAACGTGGATACAAGCATCGACGTGGAAAGTGTCCAGCTTACGGTAAGCAGTGCAACAGATGTGGCAAACTCAGTCATTTTGTGGCAGGATGCAAACAAAGAAGTCCATACCAAGCTGTAAATGAGCTCCAAACCCTTAATTTCAGTGAGTTTTATGTGGAATCAATGTCTACAAATAAGCATCTCGCAAAAAGCTGGAAACAGGCTGTTAAAATAGGTAACTAGGTAATTGATTTTAAGTTAGATACAGGAGCTAACTGTAATGTAATGCCTACTAGTATTTTCAAAGAGGTAAATTTCGTGACAAAGCCTACAGTTCAACCGGCAAAGATAACCATTGTTAGTTATACGAATGACAAACGCAGAGCATGCGGCTTCGTAACATTACAATGAAGTGTTAATGGGGCAAACTGGCAAGTCAAGTTTGTTCTACTTGAAACTACTAATGTGCTTATACTGGGTCTGAATGCTTGTAAAGTAATGAAGTTAATAACCAGGTCAAATAGTGTAAATATAGATGTGGTTGAACACAGTTGTTCTACTAACACATCAGTATTAAAGGTATGTAATGATGTACAGTCAAGCTTTGGTAAAGAAAACAAAGATTTTTTGAAGGAGTAGGGTGTTATCCAAAAGAATATGATATTGTCCTTAAAGATAATGTTGTACCTGCAGTTAATTCCAGTCACAGAGTACCATTTTCAATTAAAAATAAACTCAACAAAACACTGTAAAACCTTGAAAGTAATAACATAATTGAAAAAGTTAACTATGTGATTGACTGGGTGAATAATATCACTATTGTTGAAAAGCCAAATGGTTCCCTGAGGTTATGTCTAAACCCTTATCATCTTAATAACAGTCTGCAGCCTGAGAAATACCCAATTCCAACACTTGATGAGTAGAGCTCTAAATTAACTGGAAAAAATTTTTTTTACAGTCTTAGACATGAAGGATGGTTTCCATCAAGTTAAACTGACAAAAGTAGTGATATGTATCTGTACTTTTATCACACCATTTGGTAAATACAAATACAAGAGATTACCATTTGGCTTGTCAACTGCTCCAGAGGTATTCCAAAGATTTAATATGAATTTATTTGGTGACATTGATGGTGTGTTTATTTTGATGACTTGATAGTAGCTGGCTGTAATGAAGAGGAACACGATTCTATGTTGGCTCAAGTACTTGAAAGAGCTCGAAAAAAATTGTGTGAGGTTTAATGTAAACAAGTTACAATATAAGGTTCATCAAGTACGGTACCTAGGACTTCAGTTCAATGAACAGGGTGTAAGTCCAGATCCAAATCAGGTTGAAGCAATAACTTCACTGAAGGCTCCAACAAACAAAAAAGAGCTTCTCAAAATACTTGGGATGGTTAATTTTTTGTCTAGGTTTATCCCTAATGTGTCTGAATTAACTGCATCACTACGACAACTGACAAAAGGGCAGGTGCCTTGGAATTGGACACCAGATCATGGAGCAGCATTTGAAAAGTTGAAAGCATTTATTTCTCATTCTCCTGTGTTAAAATTGTTTGATATGTCAAAACCTATAACTAAATAGGCAGATGCATCTCAGAATGGCCTTGGTGCCTATTTATTGCAGAATGGTCAGCCTGTATCTTTCGCATTACGCAGTTTGACATACACTGAAAAACGTTACCCACAAATTGAAAAAGAATTTTCAGCCATTTGTTTTGCATTAGAAAGGTTTCACCAGTATGTCTATGGAGTTCAGGTTAAAATACTCACTGATCATAAACCTATAGTGTCGATTGCTCAGAAAGATGTGCATAAGATAACACCAAGACTTCAAGGGCTCAAATTAAGACTTTTACGTTACAAAGTTGAAGTTGAATACATCCCAGGCACAAAAAGGTTCATTGCTGATTTGTTATCACCAATAGTCAACCAGAAACTGAGACCCATAACAACATTGTATACGGTCTAAATCTAGATGTAGCAATGAGTAATACTAGAATCACACAATTTCAGGTTGAAACAAAAAATGATGTAACATTGAACACAGTCTCTAAATATTTTTTAGAAGGTTGGCCTACATTTAAGGACAAAGTTAGTCTTTGTGCTCAATCATTCTGGTCTCATAGACAAGATATTAATCTTCACAATGGCATGTTGTTTTTGAGTGACAAAATTATTGTACCGAATAGCTTTAAAAAGAACATGCTCCTTCAAGCACATGCATCACACCTAGGTATAGATAAAACTATACAAAGAATTAGGCAGTTACTTTACTGGCCTGGTATCAGTAGGGACGTAGAGAACTTCGATGCAAATTGTAAAACTTGTGAAAAATTCAGCAGGTCTAAAGTAAAATAACCTTTAATTTCACACAAATTGACAAGTCTACCTTTTGAGAAAATAGGTGTAGATATTTTTGAGGTTAGTGGCCATAACTACCTAGCATTGATGGACTATTACTCTAAATGGCTGAAAATAATTACCCTTGAAAACAAAACTGCTAAAGAGATTAAAGAGGGTTTAATTTCTGTGTTTAGCATTCATGGTGTACCTCAATATGTAATCTCCGACAACATGCCTTATTCAAATTTGAGTTTTTGCAATTTGCAAACAAGTGGTCTTTTGAAGTACAGTGAACCCTCGATAACTCGGACCTCGATGTCCCGGACGTTGGATAACTCGGACAGAATTTTTAAAAAGTTTTTAATAATTTTTAATTAATTATTTCTTGGTTAAAAGACACAAAAATTGTTTCTGCTGGATTTAAATTCATCACATTATATTTTAGAACAGTATTAAACTTTATAACGTACTCGTCCATCGCTACTTAGCATTTAATAATCCCACAGTAAATATCTGGCAAGTTAGTGTGATAAAATGTTGCTAGTGAGGCGCACGACGCGTGAGTAATGATGCAACGCAGCTGGCCGACCTCTCACTTCTTTATCTTTCCTCCCTCTTTGTCCTGCGAGCCAGGCACGCATGTGTGTCGTAAACAAACATTTCAGTGTGGTGCTTGTGAAATGACGGTAACTACTGGTTGCAATGACACATGAACGGAAAATTATTTTGTTCTGGTATGTACAATGACTTCAGGGTTGCAAAACAAATTGTCCCGGACATTAAAAAGAAAAATTAAAAAATCATTGCTTTGCATTGCAATGTAGAAAAATTTGTGAGAAGGTTTTAAGCACCTTTAACAACAATGTTTTCAAAAACCGATGTGGGTGGTGAAAGACCAACACAACATCCATGCCCAGGCCCGACACGATGAGTCACGCTCGCTGGTTGATGATGCTCT
>PNEQ01114861.1:8516-29369 GCA_003012365.1 Medauroidea extradentata | reverse complement strand
GTAGAGGATGGGGGCTTCAAATACCTTCGACAGATCAGTGTAATGCACAGCGGGGTTGCCTACGCTGAGTTTTCATTGCGCTCCCCTACGAAGACGGTACATTTCCGCCTACGGGTTTATAGTTAAAAAGTGCTTGTTTTGGCTCGTACTACCTGCCCTCAAGCGTTGTATCATGATTTAATATACACCCTGTATATATCTGCATCAGTAAGCGAAATCAAATACACGTAACATTCTAGCTTATTTACGTAAATTACGGGGTTCCCAAATTGCGTGTCCGCACACTTAGGAATTTTCTCTGATGACTGATTGGCCGGATGATGAACCATAGTAGGAGTACGTATTACAGGCACAGTATTTGTAGGATTATTAATCACCTGCTGTGTACGTTGTCTCGCAGGAGTAGATTTTTCATACGTATGTAGTGAGGGTAGTAGGGTTTCAGATTCTTTGTTTGATTGGTGACCCTTTGCACTAGCCGTTGCAGTTACCACATTTCCCTGGAGAAGCTGTGTTCTCTCCTCAAAATATTTCCTGGCCTAACAAACAGTTTTGTTGGACTGAGCGAGTTTACCTTCCAGGTGACGATCGTTCGTGTCAAGCTGAGTGCTCAATGTTTTGGCTAACACCTCTCGGGTTACATTCACATGTGATTTCCTCAGACTCTACAGCCTGAATGTGCTCTTCAAGGGTCGTGTGGTTTCTAGGCACTGGTTTATATCCTAAATTCGTGTAGTAGTAAGCTTTATTTTGCCTCAGTTTCCTTCCTTGACTTGCTGATTTGTAGGTCTATTTATCTGGTGATCCATTCGTCCTGTTCCTTTAATTCATCCTTAGTAACCGTGATTTCAGCTGTTGGGTTAAGGTGTCAACCTGCACAGTTATATTAAATGTGAAAGCAAGAATGAGGAATAGACCGTGTACTTGCACATGCCCCGGGTTGGCCGTAAGATTTCTGCAACAACACCCTATCCCACAACTTAACTGCTACTGCAGCCCACACATTGTAGAGTTGAATGGCTGTATGAAACAGAATGACCCGTATTACCAGTCTAAACAGAATGACCCGTATTACCAGTCTATCTTAGATATGTTGGAATATTGGTTAAAGGTTTAGTTTAAGTGTTTCGCTGGTAGGTAGCATGAGGAGAGTAAAATAATTGCTTCAGGACTACTGAATTTGTCATAGTCTATTTTCTCCTAAAATAATCACGAACAATAGATACATGTTACTTTTGCCGGATCAGTGTGTGCCAAATAAATTTCAAAGGTTAGCCCTCAAAAAACTGCAACAACAAAGTTAGGAATGTATACATTCTTCAAGCAAGAAAGTTTTAAAGGCTGGACTTAAAATTTCTTCTTTCTTGAACATGCATACAAAGATAAAATTAGTTTCTGCCGAATCCAGGACATATCTATTTTTACCGCTTTGCTGCATCCTAAACTCCAGGTTGGTGGCCTCTGACCACGGTAAATTATCGGTGAATAACCATATTTCCGAATTAATCAAAGACGAAATTAAATTGCTCCTATTATAATTTTCGATTCTTTCTATATTAGCATATTAATTTGTGTAGATGTCAAATTCAATCACATTATTCGTACTCATACTATGTTCTTTCTAAAAACAATACAGTTGCATTTTTTTTTTTTTTTTTTTTTTTTTTTTTTTTTTTTTTTTTTTTTTTTTTTTTTTTTTTTTTCAAAATTGAAACGCACTAGCAATAGCTGCCTCATTGTTGCATTAATTTATTTAGTGTAGCTTAGCAAAGTTTTGATTAAAATGCCATCACATTAATGAAGAAGAGTGTTAACAAAACTACATTTTCTGTTTCATTGTGTTGTTTTAAACTAAAAAAACTAAAATGCAGGTTCGTCAGAAATATAGAGGTGAATATTTTTTTTTTTCATTATTTTTTTTTTCATTTTTTTATTTTACGACAGAGTGCTACAAACAATGTCATTTTTTAAAATTTAAGTTTCGAAAACATGTTAATGCCTTCAGGTGCGATACACTCGATTATCTATGGAGAATATACTGCTTTGATGTGTACGTTAAGAAATATATATTTGATTTGAATTTGCAGCAGAAGCATCTTGAGTGCGAAAGTGGGAAGGGAAGTGAGCTTAGTTATTCATAGACAGCTAAGATCATTAGAAACAGTAATACATACAACTTAATAGTTTCAGGTAACTTAAGAAGAAATCGGTCGTGCCTTTTGAGAAGGACTCAATCCCAGTATTAGCCCCAAGTTATTTAAGGAAACAATGGAAAACAGAATCCAGCTGATCGAAGACTAGAGTCGAACACGTATGCTCCTTAACGCGAGTCCAATGTTCTAACCGATACGCCAACTCGTTCGGTAGTAGGTAAACGGAGACATAATTTATTTCAGCGCATTTTTGAGGAAAATAAGAGGATGAAGAGGATAGTTTATTCAAACGGAATGGGAGCAAATTTTAGCCAGAATACTTTGTTTTCGTGATAGTTATTTTGTTTTTAAAATCTCAATTTTTTTCAAAAGTTGCAAATATTGTTTGGCTGTGTGATGATAACATTCGAAAATTATTGTGTTTTTGAAGTAATTAGAGCTATATGGTTTAAAAGCTCAAATTTTTTCAACAATTGTAATTTTTTCTATTTGACGCTAATTTGTAAAATATTGTGTTTTTTGTAGTAATTTTTCGTCAAAACATACTAAATAGTGTTTTAATAAGCCCACGTTTTTAAAATTGACTCATATATACAACATTATTTATCCCATTAAAAAATTTTTAAGATTTCAAAGGAAAAAAAAACCTGGGGCGCATGCAATGATAGTATTAAGGAATGTAGAGAGTAGCTGTCGTTGAGCAAATTCACAGAACAGTTCATATCATTTGCAGTGCAATAAGATCTCTATAAAATGAAGTGTCCTACTCATTCATTCACTCATTAACGCACAGCCCAAACCGCTGGACCTAGAAACGTGATATTGTCAGCGAAGATTTTCCTCACGGCGTAGGCACCCACTAAGGAATAATTTTTCGAACATCGAAAATTAAAGAGGGGAAAAGGGGCAAAACGTGTTTTCGCGAAATTCTCGAAAACCCTCTAACCTGATTATATAGAGGCCTAGTTAATATTTTTACTTCAAAACATTGGTAAGTAAATGCACGATTAGTAATTTTTCGATTTTTTGAAATTCGGAAATTAAGGAGATGAAAAGCCGTTAAATGTGTGTTTAATAAATCCTGTACGTCTCTTAAACCACTTAAGCCTATAAAAAATGAAACGTGTTTTACTTGATCATCCGTATCTACTGAACCATTTGAGATATCGAGGTGGTTTTTGCTTTAAAGGGAAGCTTACGTAAATAACTAAAAACAGAACTCAGGGTTTTTCGAAATCCGTCAATTACAGGTGGGAAAAGTAGTAAAATGTTACAGAACTCTCGAAAAGTGAATATTGACCACGGAGAAATAATAATAAAGTTACAATCAATATTTCTATTGCTCTACAAAAAACAATTATTGATTACCTTGCAGACAGAGCTCAGCAAAGTGGACTGGTTAAAACTGCTTGCATTATTAATTGAAATATGATTAATACGTAATTAAAAGTTAATTACTCTTTTCTATAGTACACCCGGGCGAAGCCGCAACAAGACAGTTAATTTGTTAATAAATTACACAGAGGAATTATTCATACGTCAATTATCTAATGCATGAACCCCACAATTCTTTTTTCGTTTAAATCTTACAAATGTTTTATACGGTAAACTATTTTGTAACGTACAGTCGGTTTTTATAAGCGTGGTACTACATGTAAAACTATATTTATTCATATTTATTTCCTGCGTTTTAGTCTCGTGTGTGTGAAATTTTGCATTCACATTACGTTTTAAAACTAGTTAATTTACTAAAAATAATATTTTTTAAAAATGTAATTATGTATTTTTTTAAATTTTTTCTCATATATTGCAATTTCACCTTTTCGATTCTATGCTTAATGTTTCTATCTCATCAGGAGTCATCAGGAGGTTACTTTAACGCAAAATATGAAATTACCGTTTTTTTTGTTAGTTTTATTTCTCTTGCTTTATTGTCACCCAGTTTTGAGCTATGTCTAAAGAATCAGGTTTCTAGCCCATTGGGAGGTTAGTTTAAAACCGACTACAAAATTTGTACTGAATAGTGAGACCAGAGAGCGAGTTAATAAAAATGTGTTTTGTAATATAAACTTTGTTCAACTGTTTCACTTTATGTTTTACTATGTTTTGCTATTATATTAAAATTATTGTGTTTTACAATGGTTAATGTGTTTAAAATATCTCAAATTGTATACAACAGTTTCACTTTATATTTTGCTGTATTGCGATCATGTGTTTGACTAGGAGACGTGGCGAGACTAAACAGCTTTGACAGAAGTATAGAGGAGGTGGGGTGAGTGCCGGGTAGGGCGACTAGAGCTAGCAAGAAGAGGTCCCGGGCTTACCCGAACCAAGGTTACGGAAACAGCCGAAGCTGTCTTCATCGTGTTAGCGCCTAGACATTGTCACTGGACGGCTACCGAGCACGTGTTTTTCGGGTGGAACGGGCGTGATCTTTCTATGGCTGCGAGCCTTCAAAGCTTGTGGAGTACGGATGGTTAGGGACGGAAGAATTCGCAAAACCAGCTGCGCACTAGCATTCATCTCGAGCCCTCAGCAAGAGACGGGTCGACTCGGCAGGCAACTCTCACTAAAGCCCAGTACACACTATCCATAATTCAGTATATAATTCCGTACCAAATTGAGTTGAAAAGCTATGATGGAAATTGAAGCACAGAGCTATGTAGCAAAATATGGCTCGCGCATACACACTATCGCTATTTACTTACAAGTTTTGGTGCATAAAAGAGAAAAATTAATTTATCAAGTTGGCTAAACACATCCGAGAAGGGCGCGAAATCATTAGCCACATATATTTTTTCAAAATATGGATTCAGACGAAGTAGAGGTTATGTTGCTCGGCATTCTTGCCATTTGCAGTACAGTTTCAGTTATTAACCTAACAAAAACAGATCGTTGGAGGACGAGACGGTGGTGGACAAGGTCGTGGATACAGAGACGAGGTGAAGGTCGGGATGTCCATTGCTTGGTACACAATGAACTTCGGAATGAGGATCCTCAATCATTTAAAAACTTTCTCAGAATGGATGCTGCATCATACCAAAAATTGCTGACACTAGTTGGGCATAAAATAGCTCGAAAAGATACGCGCCTGAGAGAAAGTATTTCAGCAGACAGAAGGTACAATAAATCTGGCGATCTGTTTACCTATATTTTAATTATATGAGTACTGTAAACACTTATGGAAAAAGCTTATATCTGAATTTGGCCAGATCTGGACCAGATATGAATTAGTGTAGGCTATTTTTGCCTACCCCTGATGCCATATCTGGCCAGTTTCAGATCTGACCCAGATATACTTTTTTCATATGGGAATAAAAATTAAAGAACAATAATAATGATAATTTGCATGTTGAACATAATAACTATACATAATTTTAAATATTTACATTTGTCTTAACCACTGAATCTTTCCCCTTTCGCCCTTAATCAAATTAGTTTTGGTACAAATTTTTGGCTAAGCCTTGTTAAAATAAGTACATAATATGCCCCCTACATCATGAGGTAACACATGTAAGCATAGAAAATTATGATTACAAAATTAAGCTAACCGTACAAATTTTCACTTTGAATTTTTGTGAAAAATTTTGTTGTCTAAATAACCGCAAGTACCAGAAGTATGATTAACAATATGTTATTTGGTAATTCCAGATTATCGCTCACACTTCGATTTTTGGCAACTGGAGAGTCGTACCAGAGCTTGAAGTTTGTATTCAGAATACCAACATCAACAACAAGCGGCATAATTAGATAAACTTGTAGAGTACTGTACGATACTCTTAAAACTGAGTATGTGAAGGTAATGTTTGACTGCATCCTCAAAAATTTCCAAAAAATGTAACACTTTTAATAAATCAGTTTTCCTATGCTTTGACCCAATCTGTGTAACTTTGACCAAAGGAGAAAATATGTTAAACTATGTGACAAGTTATCCAAATATTTATTGACTATGTTATGTAATAGGTCATATTCAATAAATATTTTTTTAAAACTGTAATCTGGGTTACCGTTATTTTCCTCGTAGGCCAAAGTTACCCTGAATGGGTCAAGGTTACCCCAATAGATTGTAACTGTACGTATTTATCAGTGTTTACCTATAAGCTGATTGGTGAGGGGGGCTGCAGAAATAACATCCCTTGTTTTCCATCAGAGCAATAATAAAATAATATTTCTCTGCTCACGCCCAGTGGCAGGTCGTTTTCTTCTCAAATAACCCTTTCCAATATCATTCTGAACGACCCAACATCACTAACAGTCACCAACTCCTCCACTGTCCTCACCAACATGGATTGCCTGCTCTGTCTTCCACAATCTCTGTATCTCCCCGCTGTTGTCTTTTGTCCCTCTGTAAAGGTCTGCAGTTAGTCTTCCCTTCTACTTTCTGCATCCACCTCCATGCATTCATTACATTTCAAACATACTCTACAACCAACCTCTCCATCACTTTCTCTACATTAGACGTGAGACTTACTATGTAACTCCAGGTTTCTCCTTTATCTCTTCCTGTTTGTACACAGGCACAACTAATGCTTCCAATGTGTGGTCATTCATGGGGCCATCATCCCTGCAAGGTAAACACTCCTCCCCCCCTCCCCCATATTTTCAAATATGTCAAGCATGCATGCTGATGCAGCTCGTCTGTGGGTTGTCTCGAGGACCTCCTGTTTCCCTCGCAGTTTCACTCTGGCAGTGTTCCATGACCACCCTTACCCACTTTCAAGATGTCTAAATCACTGCTCTCCCCTAGTATGTGTGGAATCAGGTATTGCACAGTTTTATGTTGACCTTGATATTTGATAAGTATAGACCTTTGAAAGATGTAGTGCCGTATCACAGACTCCATTTCTGCATTATTTTTTTTTAAATTTTAATAAAAAAAAAGAACTTTTGTTGATACATTAGAGTATATTGACCATTTCACAATTAATCTTTGTATAGGTCATTCGGAATAAAGTTAGCACTAAAGAGTTAACCTTTGAAAAAATTCACTAGCCGTTACTGCATATTAGTCAAGATTAACAATAGTTACATTATTGTTTGTATGGTTGGTAACGAATCATTGCATGTAGTTCTGTGTATTTTATTATATGAATACAGCATTAGTGAAATAACATAATGTGTAATCGATCTCTCTGTATACCAGCTATAAAATATTTATTTATGCTCTTATTGACATACCTACTGTATAATTTTACTTGATTAGCGCCATCACAAAGTGATTCAACTGCCCGCTGAATTCTAAACAGCCGTTCACACATGCCACTAACGCTCGCGCCACAGAAGTAGTTCAAAACTTCTCCGACAGGTGACATCAGAGTTAGGTTTTCGCCGCTTCAGCTTCGCTCGCTTGAAAGCGATTTGAGTCATGAGTGTGTGTGTCCGTTGTGTAATAAATATGGGTTTCTGATGAACACATTCATAAAAAGTTACTTCTAATGCTTTTGAATATCATTGATAATCAGTTACGTTATAACATCGCCAGCCTGAGCATGTGGAAATAGAAAATAATATTTCTTTTTTCTGTTCCACACATTAAGAAAAATTGCATCTTCATCGTTCATGGCAGTATGCTGAACGGAACTTGAATTCGTAAATTGCGTGTCTCGTGTGTGTTTATAGTGGTGGTTTTGAATTACAAATTAATATACTACCCTTGTATTTACGAGTAACGGCAACAGTATGTGTTGTTACCAATTAGAGTCGATGAAGAGAAAACAATGTTATAAAACGATAATTCACAGGTATTTATAACTAATATTACTATTGAGTATAGCACACATACAGCGCCCGTTCATTTAATGAGTAGATATTGCAGATAATATTTATTGGGGCAGTGTAATGTAAATGTAAACATCGTACGAGCCTATGTAAATAAAAGCTCGTGGCAATGTTTATGATTACATGTAGCGGAAAGATATAAACTGGCGGAAAATAGAAAAAAAATCAGGGCTTTTATGAGTGCTCACTTTATCCCGAATCATCTATACATATCTATAATAGGTGAATTGAAGTTGTAAGAGAATGTCCTACATTTAGCATATAATAGTAACTTTCTTTAAGGTTTGTAACATAGAAATTTTGTGATATTTTATTAATTTTGTAGGCGCCTTGTTCAACTGATGACTGGAAAAAAATGGCAGACGGATTTCTTTCGACTTGAAACTTTCCTAACTGCATAGGAGCTATGGATGGCAAACACATTCAATTCCAAGCCCGCTTAAAATCTGGATCATTTTACTACAACTACAAAAAGTTCAACAGTATTGTACTGTTAGGTGTTGTTGATTCCAACTAAAGGTTTGTTTTTGATTATGTGGGTTGTAACGGGAGAATCAGTGATGGTGGAGTTTATGAAAACAGTCCTCTGAATAGGGCAGTTCTAAATAATTTGCTAAATATTCCTTTACCTGTGTTTGTGGCAGATGATGCATTTCAGTTACAAGAGCACATCATGAAACTTTACTCCCAAAAAGGACTCACTGAAGAAAAGAAAATTTTCAACTATAGGCTAAGCAGATCCAGGGGGGTTGTTGAGAATTCATTCGGAATTCTGGCCAACAGATTCCGTGTCCTCATGAAAAAATGAAACTGCCTGTAGAAACAGTACAGACTGTTACACTAGCAACACGTGCCTTACATAATTTTTTGATCACTGAAAGCAGAAACAGTTACCTAAACGGAATAGACCATGAGAACACGGAATCTGTTGAAGTAACAGAAGGAGACTGGCATGGGAATGAATTACAAAATTGGGAAGATTTTGTGGAAACAAACATGGGAAAAAACCTTCCAACATTAGAGATGCTTTCTGCCATTCCTATAATACCATAGGATTTGTTCCCTGGCAATGGGAGAGTGTAAAAAAGTATAGATACTAAAGTATCTGCAAAGAAAATGTTATCAGTAAAAATATTTGTATCATTGACTATTTTACACTGTCTTTGCATGTTACTCTAATTCATATGGACTGTATTCTGGCGTATTGGTGTACTTTTAAACTGTCACCGCCAGAAGACACAGTAGAAAATAGATTTTTGCCAATATTGAACTGTTAACAAATGCATTTAGTCAATTGCTGTACATTTTGAATTGTGTACATCTTTTGGCTCAAATCACCATCATTCATTTATGGCAGGTAATATATGTATTTTGTGATAAATGTATATTTTAGCCATGTACATGCTATGTTAATTTGTATGTGGGAAGTTTGACAGTGATAAAAATTGTATAATGTGTTAGTAGCACAAAGAGTACTGTTATTCTTGCATGATATTTTCTAAACAAGTCCCCAAGATCCACACTGATAATGAAAACAAGATTAGTAAGTTTTGTAAGAAGTTACATTTGATAATGTGCTTACTGAAATGGGAATAAGTAATTACTTGTAATAGTGTACATATTTTATATGTGGCTTATTACAGTTAAATGTTAATTTCAGTAAGAATAAATGTAAATAAATGTTTCTATACTCATGCTATCAACATGCAGGACACATGAAATCAAACAACTTATTTAGTCAGTGATATTAACAACGCTGCATGGATGTATAAATTGTAAATCTTGTAAATGTGTATATTTTGGTGTGTAAGTACCGAATGTGGGTTACAAATACATTAACATTATTGTAAGTCGGTGAAAAATTTCTTGTGTTGTTGAAAATAAATTTTAATAAATTATTCTACTAAGTTAATTTTTTCCTTGTTATTTTGCTCACGTATAAAAGGCTATTCATAATGTTTCTCCTGGCGTTAAAAGTCACCCATGACAAGCAATAATGAACAGGCATAAAGGTAAAACAATTGCACGAAGTGCACTGCAGGCTTAGTTGGTAAGCATATTCAAAATTAATGTATGAAAATATACAGATACACACTTTTAAACGTTTCATTTATACACTTACATTAAAAAGTGCTGTCGCAAACAAAATTTAAAAATCAGTCAAAATATTCAATACAATTACAGTTAAAACTAATTCATGTAAATGATATGTTACAGTAAAGAATATGACAAAATTTTTTTCAGTCCCAATGAGGATATACTGTACATGGCTAACGTTTTGACCTAGGGAGGGAGGGGGGAAATCGTTATACCAAAGTAAACTTGCATAAATAAATTACATATGTAGGTAGAATGTTTATCTACATATTTAATTGGTTAACCTAGTGGCCTATTCTTTATTCTATTACGTAAATAAATACTTGTTTACACACCTCAATCTGAAAGATAATTTAATTTTTAAAACCAAATTCAAAGCAATGTTTGTGAAGACGCCTATGGACGCTAGGTTAACCAATTAAAGATACAAAATGTTGAGGTATTCACAGGCAGATACTTCTTGTTAGTTACACACACACACACACACATATATTATATATATAAGTACTAACACATTGTTGTGCGGATGTGCTACCCTGCGAAACACCGCACAACAATGTGTAGGTCCTTATGTGTGTGTGTGTGTGTGTGTAAAAATTACCAGCCTGTGAGTACCTCAACCTTCTATTTAATTGGTTAAAAATTTAAAGCAGTTTTACATACTCATAATAACTAGAATTGGGAACAAGTACAAAAATAAATCCATACTAAGTACTTAAGTACATTTCAGGAAATTTTATTTTTTCTTGTTTTGCAACTGTTGAAGTTGTATGTCCATTAAGATACGTTGCATTTGGTGCTGAGCGGAAAGTAACAGTTCCTCATAAGTGACAGACGTTAGCACAGAAGCTACAAAATTTATGAAGTCAGTTACTGGTTTCGAATAGCGTCCTGCGTTGCTGTTGTCCAGTCTATCTTTAATATTGACCAACAGATCATTTGCCTTATTGATGAGAGGTGTTTCAATGTCACACTTCTTCTTCTTTCTTGCCGGCGCAGTTGGTGTATCATTGGTGCATGGTGTATAACTGCCGGTTCCGACAAAATCTGTGTTTCATCATTGTCGGTGGCTGGACTGAGGGGATTTTGTGGTACCTGTTGGTACACGAAGAACTCTGTATTTTCATTCTCTAATAGTGACTGACTTTGGTGTGGTTCCTGCAAAAAAGTAGTTGATAATTAGTAAGTAATTAAAATATTGATGCATTTTAAGGAAAGTAAGATTCCACTATACCCCTGATTTACAAATTCTTGGTTTTCAAGAAGTAATATTTGTTTAAGAGTATAAAAAATGTGTTTAAGAAGAATCATTTTCATGTAGATGTTCATAATTTTTGCGCTAAATTCACATTACTTGTAAAATGAAATTTTTTAAGCAGTAAGAGAAAAAAATACAATTTTTTTCTCACTGTTTGCAAATTCAATTAAACGCCTAAAGCATATTTAACACATATACATATAACTGGTTATTATTGAATACATTTTTAATTTATGCTCTAAAACCAATATTACGACTAAAAAATTTGTTGGCTACGTTGAGGATACAGATGATTCTTGAATGTGACATTTTAGTACAGAGAAGACAAGACAGGATATCTATAATTTATTAGAAGAAGTGAAAAATATGTCTTATATTGAACATGAACATATTTGCAAAAAAATATATAGTCAACACATACATAAATAAATTACACTATAATTGTTAAAGTTATCTAATGCCAGTCTCCCTTTTTCATTTATCATTGTCAAACTTTTAATAATACTCATTTAATAATTTAGGTGAGAGGGGACTGTCGTATCCCAATGTCCATCCCCCTTGGCTATGCCCATCTACTATGAGTTGTCATTGTACATAACTTAAAGGGCAAATTTGGCATTAATTAAATTTATAATTTCCACTAAACGTTAACAAATTGTAAGACTGTTTTACATACACCCTTAAATACTTTTTTCCTACATGTGTCTAAAGCCATCAAAGAGAGCGAGAGGAATACACATGAATTCTGAGGTAGCAGTCGGAAACAAATATTAATTAGGCCTAGTTAAATGTTCTCATGCTTGACTTTACATATATATTTACTGGTTGAAAACACAAAAATTTGTGCATGGTACTGCATGGGATATTGTTGAGTTAAGTGGATAAACTAGTGTAGGACAAGCGGGAGGTAAAATGGATTAGTGATTTTCTTAGGGAACGTAAGCAAAGAGCAAAATTAGTGAATGCTCTACCTATCGAAGTGGTATTCACTGTAGGTGTGCCCCAAGGAAGTGTGCTAGGCCTGCTATTGTTTACAGTAATGGTAAAAATTAGGGATGAATACAGATGGACTGGTCAGGAGATTGGGGAGATGGTAGCAGAATACAAGTGCTTATGGGGTTGTGATACAGGCTTATCTAGCGTGGAAGAGGTAGGTAGAAAGAGTGGTTGTAAAGGGAAGAAGGGTTCTAGGAATGCTAGGCAGGGTACTGAAAGGAACCAACAGTAATGTGAAAGAGAAGGCGTATTTGATAACAGTAGGACCTATGTTAGCGTATCTAGGCGGCAGCGGAATGGGATTCATTCAAATAAATGTAGGTGTAGGAACTGGACAAGGTGCAGAGAATAGGAGAAGAGTGTAAAGGTTTGTCAGGGTGTATAGGATGATGCAGAGACAGGGAGGTTGGAAAAGGTTAAGACATCATCTAATTAAGAGGAATATAGAGGGAGTGGAATAATAGTGAGAAATTCCACAGAATATGGAGGAGGACAGAGGTGGATAGGCAGTCTATACCGAGGTCAGTTAGGGAGTGGAATTAGTTGAGGGAGGTGTTGGGTGTCAACAAGAAATGTTGTTTGGTTTACATGTGGTCTTGATAGGGAGCAAGAGAGAATGCTTGCCACCAGGCAGTAGCCTAACTACAAGCTATAATTGTTATTGTTATTATTAATATTGTATTGTTTACAAAATCATTCCATTCATTCCAAAATGTGAATGCTATTTGAACACATAATTTACCTAGCTATCACATTAATGTAGATGTAAGCATTATATATTTTAAATGAAATGTTTTTTTCTCATGAGGAAGGTGTAAGACAAAAACAATGATGTTACAGACATTACATTATTAAATACATTGTTTGGACTGAAGAGTACTTCAACAAACCTGCTTGCACAACATGGACCCTACCTATGTCAAAAAGTCACAATTTGACAAGTAACATGAAATTGTCAGACAGGTTCATGATTGGCTAATATATGTTTCATAAACGCTGACAAGTTTATACAAATGTTATGGCAGTTATGTAGTTTCGCAAGACAATTTTCCATATAAGTATTTCAACTACGTATTGAGGTGAAAATAGAAGTGTGACAAGTGTGTCAAATAGGTCATTGACAATTGCTCTTGAAAAAGACAACAAAACCTACTTTATGACATGGAAATATTTACAAATATGTGACACTGTAAACGTTGAAGTGACAGAGAATTTTCTCTGTGTTCACCAGTAAATTATTATTTTCAAGTAAAATAATAGGTAGTGCACTTCAGTTTCAGTGTATGTATTACCACTGTCTAACAATTTTTATTAGCAAAATTTAATTGCTGTTGTTTTTGGTTAATCAACTACATACCTATATTCCTGGAATTATTTATCGAATGGAACACACACTTAATACTTATCAATAAATGGAACTTGTAGTTTGACATACAATTCTCCTTTTATGAAACAGTAACTTAAGACATGTACCGTAACAACTTTTTGCTTGTCAAATGAGGGGAAGTTATCGATTACCTGAAATATAGGCTAACTTTTTGTAATATTTATAGATGATTGTAGGATGTCGCATAACTGTTGTATATGTAATGTCTGCAAAGTTTGTAGGACATTGAGCCATCAACATATTATTACGGTAATGTTTGTAAAAGAATAGACATTCATCGTACATTACAGGCCAGAATATTGATTTTCGACAGAAGCGTAGTCTACTTATGAAAACTGCTTCAAAAATTATTAGTAGTTCTACTTAAATACAATTTTTACTTTGGCTTAGGTTAAGTTTGGTTAGATTAAGTTACTTCATATCACGTTACCTAACCTAAACTACTTATAACCATTAAAGAAACACTTTGTCATTAGACAATACATCTGTAATCAATAGTTCGGTCGGCATACGATAAGTGCTTAATCTTAACAAGCCAATTTTGTTACCATTAGGCCTACTGTAACTGTTAGGCAGGAATTTTCTTTGTAGAAAAGTTAACTTTCAATTGTTCACATTAACACAATTTTTATTTATTTATATTTTTTATTTATTTCTGCTTCCAATATTACACATAACAGAGTGTCTTTGGAGTGGTCATTGCTTTTACAGAATACAAGTACAGAAAGTAATAGTGAACAATTTCAATGCTATTAATAAAAAAGTTAAATTTGTAATGAATAAGTCCTGCTTTTAGAATAAGGTTTTGGTAGCATTTCGAAAAAAAAAAAAAAAAAAAAGAAAGTAAACCATTGAACATATTTATATGTAATCAAGTGTTTTACATACCTGTTACAATATAACTTCTGCAACCATAGTAGGAGGTAGGTTTGTTTCGCCAACTCTTGGTTGGATGAAATAATCCAAGAAATACATTTTCTTGTACCACCACACACTAGCTTCACAAGACTCGTCGCCATCTGCACCACTTCTTTGACTGTTTCGTAATTTGTTTTTAATCTGGCCGTAGTATGATCTCAGTGATTGAAATTTCTTTTGGCACTCCTCCCGTGTGCTGCTCGGGCGATATTGTTGGACCTATAAACGAAATAATTTATACATTTTACTTTAAGTGCTGTTCCTTTTCGATAGTTCCCTGTATGGGAATTAACATTGTATACACCAATTGAACACTTACCTCGGCAACAACTCGGTCCAATGCTTCGCGCCTGGCATTCCTATTATGGTACAATTGGTTTTTGCAGTTATATAAATTATTTTCACAACTAAATGCATTAATTAATGCATCAACCGCGTCTCTACTCCAGTCGGACATTTTCCTTGTTTTTTTTTTTTTTTTGTGAGGGAATTCTGACTCGGTAGTGGTAGCTCTTTTTAAGTTCTGCGCATGCGCATGTACACACTACGATGGAAAATATGACGGGCTCTATCTGTGAAATTAGATACAGAATTCTGTCTGGAGCAAGCGTAGTTGCGGTTCACACTGTCGCAGTACTATCTGCACAGAATTTGGTACGGAATTCCATACTGAATTATGGCTAGCGTGTACGGGGCTTAACATCCGTTCTTCCTATCAGTCCGCGCCTGGCTTGTATTACACTCTCATCAGCGGTATCCCAAAACCTATGGCGCGGAGCTTTACGGATGTTAACATTATTTTCAAATCAAAACGCGAGTATTTATGAAATTCGGTTATTATAGAGGTCTGGATATTATCACATTAAAAGCTATAAAAATTTCAAGTTGTCCAGTTTTATGGATTTTGTGGTTTCAAACCCTTATTTTTTCAAAAACTGTTATTAGTGTTTTACTCGCAATTTTTAAGTTTTTTTAGTATTAAAATGTTTCTGTTTGCGGGAAGGTGTATAACAAATTTCGCAAATAATACTTTTTTTTTCCTCGTGGTTTCATTTTCTTTTACTAATTTTTAAAAAATATTTAATTCGTTATAAACATTGCTCACCTTGTCTTAATTTATTTTTCACATGTTTTGTCCGTACTCATAAGGAAAATATTTTCATTCGATAAAAAAACACTAAAATTTGGATGGAGTCCGAAGACTGCTTCATCAGTCGCTGGATTTTTAAAATTCAAATTTCAAGGCAATTTCTTATATTTTTTAAATTATTTTTTCATTATTTTAAAAAGTCATTAATCAACAGAATATTATATTTTACTTCAATATTGTATTAAATTAGATTTTATATTTTAATATTTCAGAGAGTTTGTTCCCACTTTCTGAACTATCTTAACAAATAAAACATAAAATGTTCTTATAATTTTTGTTTCTGAAGATTTAAAATTTTATATATCTTATAATTTTAAATTTCACGTCAAATAAATAAAAAATACCAACTACCATTTTTTCACGTTATATATTAAAATCTAAAATAAATTAACAAATAAGTTTCATTCGCTGTTTATATATATATATATATATATATATATATATATATATATATATATATATATATAAACGCACCAGATCCAAACAGCGTCATTGCGCTGAGAGATCCTGTACCTTACCATTCGATCACCACGATTTACATACTGCTGACTCATTACTTATTAGTTGATTATTTATTCAGCTCATTGCCTTAACTTTGTTATTTTTTACCATGTAATTTATTAATATTCACACTATTCTCGTATAGTGCACCCCAGAGGTCATGATTGGTATACTGCTGTAGTATTTCCGACAAACCCATGATTTTGGTTGATTGCAAAGTTATCTTACGTTAACTTACAAAAAATTATCCTTGTAACAAAATTATTTCTGTGTATGCATTGCTAGAGCTTTTCTTTTTCTTCCTTTGAAGCTAACGAATACACGCATTTTGGTAACGTTCCGACAAGCGGCATCGAATTCCATAACCTGCGACGAAATAGCTCAAAACAGAAATCTAAACGTAATGAAAATTGAAGTATACACGACCTTCCCTAACGTCTACGCGTTACAAAAATGCTGTTTAACTGGTTCCGAAAGTTACGTGCGCTGAAGTTCTACAAAAATGCAGTGGAAGTGAAACAAAAATGTCTGTAAGCATAATATATAGGTATGTTCCGTTGCTATGAATGCCGCCCTTCTGCAAAGCCTTTTATTTGAAGTACACCAAGAGGGTGGTAATATAACAGAACGCTTACGCAGGAACTCTTATTACAGAAGGCAACCGTACATGTGATCCACTCACAGTCCATGTTTACAGTGGGTTTAGTTTTAATACATAGGTGTTTTCCACGTGTTCTAGACTTTGTATGAATTGTAACATGCATGGAACAACTAAACAACTGTAAATACTAACATTTTAAAAATCGATACTCGTATATTACATTTCGTTTGGCTCTTGCAAACACAGTAAATATTTGCAGACGCATTATCGTAAGTATTTCAATACATAGTGTATCAGTCCCATTCCCCTTAAAATATTTTCGTCCCATGGCCGCACCTGTGGGTGTTTCTCAACAGTTTAAAGACAATTAATTTTGTCGTCAAATACAAATTTCATCATGCAATGATTGAACGTTCGATACCGGTCGGAAGCACTGAGTAATTATCCGTTTATTGTTCCAGCACGTTTCTGTAAATGTACCCACGCAATGATAATATTATATGCATAAAACTATCTGCAAATAAAGTTTTCAGTTAACATATACCTATCAACTTCCAAGATAATGATCTGAAATCTATACAACATTTTTAGGGTTCATTAACTCACATGCGCATTCGTTAAGATATGATGCCGTTCAGAATACTGGAAGCTCCAACAGCTGATATCTATCTAAATTAAACGCTAACTTTAATTAACGACGGTGGTCGTGAACATAAACTGCCAGTAAATATTGCCTACGTGTGTGGGATGTGTTCAGTTTTAAATGTACCATTCTTTACACACTGTTGGTTTGTGAATTTTAAAACTAAGCTGTTCGAAGGAGATGAATAAAAGTATGACCGATTCTTCAACACTATTATCGGGCGTGTGTGTATGCGGTTGTCACATACTTGGGTGCGTCATCCCTCATACCGACACGAAGCGAAAACAAGGAAGGTGATAATTTCCCCTACTGTCCCTTCAGGTGCGTCAGTTACAGCGGTACCCCGACTCCTCGTGTTCTATACGTTAACAGATCTAAAATTGCAACTAATTCATCCATGCGAATGTCAGTAACATTTTTACACAGCGTAAATTTCATTTGAAATATTGATAAATGCAAGGTAACTATGCTACGACACAATATGTGGAATTAAGATACAATTCAATTGCTTTGATTTATTTCGTTAGCAATTTTTATTTCTGTTCTGCTGCAACCTTAGAGTGGACACAGTATAACTGTGAGGCGAGCCGACTGCAACTTGCTATTGGAGAGAGCAGCTCGTCCCAGGCGCGGAAAACGTACTAAACTTAATTGCGTCGCTATTATTCTGTTTACTCAAAATTTTTAAGCGGTGACCATAGGGTTTTATTACAGCAATCTGTACATAAAAGATGTGGCTTTATCACTATATATTCAAATACTGTTTTTCGGTACAATTAACGACATGCACAGATGCTTAATCAATGCAATTTCGGTCTGTTTTTGCCATTTTTAATGGAATATTTTAATTTCGAAACAGAAATTAACACTCAAGGACCACAGAATCGACTTTCTTCTTTGTTATGAAAAAATCGTACATCAGAATATTTTATAGTTTTGAAGAACAATCTAGGTTTGTGGCTGGTGGACCCGAATTTAAATGTACTTCGCTGTGAAATATATACCATCATATTTATGCATGAAATGTTATTTGTAAATGCATTGTCAATGCAACGGCTTAGTAATCATAATATGCATTACTCTGTATCGTATCTGTGAATAAAATTTGGACTGTTCTAAGGTATTTTGGTGTTTGTGGGACAAGATTTATCACTGTAGTGAAAGAAACATCTTATGTTTATTACCGTTTCGACCTGCTGCTGATTTCCACAGATAACAACAACCACTATACAGACATGAAGCATTTATCAAGACTGGAGTGATCACAATTGGCAAGACATAAAAAAATCTATATCTGCAAGAAATGCTTCAAGATGTACAATGATCAGCTACGAGTGATGGTAAAAACAGCACAAGAGATTCTTGTAGATCATAAAAAGTACTGCAATCTACATGCCCCGGCTAAAGGTGAGATGCCGAGCTGTGACGAGAGTGTAAGAATACCAACTTTGAAATTCTAGCTCTACCACAACATGGACAAGCTGCCAATAGTTGTTAATGTAGACTTTGAGGAAATTTGAAACCAGAGCACATAAGCCAGCAAGACCCAAATCTCTGATATACTCGTAATTTTTTATATCAAAAGCACGAGGTATACAGTTATAATTTTATGTACAAGTTAACGACAGCATAATTCCAGACAACAAGACATCAAGTCTACCTGCAGAACCCAAAACGTACCAGGTCAAAGATGCAAGTAAAACAGATCATGGAATAAATTATGGGCATTGGAAAACAAGTGAAAGTCATCTACGAGACCAGTGAACTGATGAAACCACTTACAAACCTGGAAATGCACACACATCTTGTTACCGACACCTGCAGCTACTGTTCGACTACATTCAGCAAGACAAATGTAGTACACATTTTTTAGCCATAACATCGTGGCTAAGCGAATTTGTTCTTATGTAATAAATACAGCATACATTAACATCACATCATGCCTGTTCAATGCATACATGTACCTGCCACACGTGTTATGTGATTTCACACCTGATTACATTGAGCGTGATGTATGTTGCTTCCATGCCAGGTGCATAAATTGCAATCATTACGCACATACCTCATGAACGGCAACTTTCAGAAGGATGACACACTACAAATTAATCATGCATAATTAGGGTGCTGACCAATAATCCTTAACCAATTAGGCTTCAACATTACGAAGGTTTATGCAAAATCAGGGTTGCAACCCTTATTTGTTCTACTATGTTAACTTGTGATTGCAGCGACGGGAATCGCAGAGGTTGTACATAATCGTCCTATTACACAGAGTCATACATGTCACTGTTCCATGACAAATACTTTATACAATGTTTACGATAAACACAGGTTTATGCTTACACTGCAAGGTAGCCCACCACCTTACGAAGCCTCGAATACAAAACGTTGCACGTATGGTTTGTTTCAATCTTTAATGAAGAGTATGCGGGTGGAGTTCGTTGGTAATTTCAGACCAATACGGACGTTTTACATTTAATTAATGAAATAAAATGTGTACGTGATTTGAGATTAGACATTTTACTTAAGTTTTTAACACAGATATCGTCCACTGTAATTTTAATGTGTAAAGTGTCGTGTACACTGGTAAATAATAGCAATGCAACGTCCGTCTTTCATCGTAGGTACACGTCCGATGTGTAGTGAATTGTCTACCTGTCAGGCCACGCGCTTTCTGTTTTGAATAATGTCAACCACGGATTTCTCGCAAACGGTTCACCTGAGAGTGTTCGGACAAGGCGGCCTTTTTTTGTTAATTTTAACGTACTGATTAATAAATGCATATAATAAATCTCTTACGAGTGTTCGTTAATAGGCTTTACGCAAACGCAGCGTAGCAACCCCAATTTCCGCAATGAAGGGGGTTGATCTTTACAACCACATTTACCGAGGTAAATTATCATTATATTTGCCTACTTGTCGCTTAATCGCAATTAGTTTCTGTTTCTAAAATATTTTATTTAAATAATTTCAAAATCCGACTTTCGGGGGCGCACAGTTCCCAATAATCAATTTCGGGAAACACGGTTCTTACATTAACATCTTATTTTTTCCTAAAGAATCACCTTCCAGCGTTTGTTGGTGTTATTCACACTCACCCTGTATTTCTGAAATAGTTTTGAAAAGTGTTAAATAGGGCAAAATGATTACAATTAATGTCTGTTTTGGAACAATTTTGGAAAAGAAAATCATCCCACAAAACTTTTTCGGTACCCCATTTCACCTCACACCTCCCCCAAAGTATATTGTTTTGGTAGAAACTTTCGTGGGCTCACACACAAGTCACCAAAAAAAAATTTTATCATTAAATAAATTTTTTGGTAATGTCTCATCCAACCCCTCTTCTTCGATTCCCCCCCCCCCCCCCCCCC
>PNEQ01114860.1:0-43246 GCA_003012365.1 Medauroidea extradentata | reverse complement strand
TTCAAACATGCCATTTGTCCATGAAGGGGGATGATTTGTACCATCTTACCATGTTGGGGTCAGACGTCTTATTATAGCCCAAAACATGTCCACATTGTTGTTGCTACATCTCCAGCGTTTTTCGATATTTTAATTATAATCGATTTTGAAAACACATTTTCAAGGGCTCCTAACACCCTTCATATGCACTTTCGGGACAGTTGTCAAATGTAAACCCTACCTTATTTTGCGTAAGGAATCACCCCACCAAGTTTGTCGGTCGAATTCACACTCACCCTGTATACAGGATGAGGCACACAGTGTTACAGAGCAATTGCACTCAAACTAGTGATCAGATTATATCCACAAATGTTTCAGACTAAAGTGTTTGAGAAGGCCGTCATACTGGACAACCCTATTTTTTTTATCTGTGGAGGCGCTAAAGCTACGTCAAGGTCAACTCCACTTTGTTAAATGGAACTACATATATTTTTTTCGATGACATTAGCACCGATTTGACGACGAATTCAGCGGCCTACAACACAAGGTTCTGACTTTATGGAATGACACAAAACCGTCTCTCAGTTTGAAGGAATTTTCGAGCAGCCGACAGACGATGACAGAAGTTAAACCAGCTCTGAGTACCAACTTCGTACTGCTTGAAAAAAGACTGTCTCGTATATTTGTTCGGCTTATTCTTTTACTTCAAAGGCAGCTTTTAAAAGCCTGTTCAGTTTCTCAAATATTCTCTTCTCACCCCCCTCCATATTCTTACGTCTTCCAACAGAGCTGCTGCTTTTTGAAATTTTACTGACTTTTGTACCTGTTTCCTTAAAAGAGTTTAATATATTCTTCCAATGTGGTCGTTTTTGAAGAATCTCTTTTTCTTGCAAATTAAATAAATCTAACTGTTCCGAAATGTCAACAATTAATGTATGATCTTTGAGACTATAAATTCTTCCTAGGAATCTCACACATGCAGATAAAATTTGCATTTTATTTGTTCTGTTTAGTATCTAATACTCAGTAACTTCTACCCTAGTTTAATTTTTGTTAGAAAGTGTGCAAAGAGATTTTGGTCAGCGCTTAACATCGAGGTCTTTAGCGCTGGGGAGGGGTGACATGAGGTGAGTATGCAGCAGCAGCACCAGAATGAAAAGGCGGGGGAAAAGGGAGATCCCCGGGAAAAAAAACCGACCAACGGCATCGTCCGGCACGATTTCTACATGCGAAAATCCGGGGACCAACCCCGCCGGGAATCGAACCCGGATCATCTTGGTGGGAGGTCTAAAAATTCGGCCACCGCGGCCCCTTAATTTTTAAGTGGCCGATAGCTATGGGCAGCGTTGCCAACCTTGAGTAATGCCAGGATCGTACTTTTTTTTCGAAACTATCGTACAAAGCCCTTCCAGTATCGTACATTAACAAAAAAAAACTTTCTGATTGCTTTCGAACATGGAGATAAGACTTTTAAAACATAATAAAAGCCTTTTTGTGTGCAAACTAAATTGTCAGTCAGTAGAACCGAAATATGCACATAAGAGCAAAAATCTTAAATTGAAATTCACAAAAATTTAGGACGTAGAATCACAGACGTCCAGGTAACTCGCGGAGAGAGAGAGAAAAAGAGAGAGAAACACTGACTTGTGTTTTAACAAAACATTCGTGTCAGTTGGGGAACAAGAACAGAGCTGTGCTCGCAGTACGGAAAATGCTAACGATAGTACAGTTGGCGTACGATCTTATAGTTGGATCGTAAACTGTACTATAGGCACGAAGTTATCGTGTTGGTACGATCAGAATCGTGCGGTTGGCAACACTAGGTATCCCATATACACTGAAATTTTACCATTTCTTTTCAAATCTCTACCCTTATATACCGAAACTGAATATTTTATTGGTAGAGAGCGTGAGTATTACAAGGAATTCTTCTACGTCAGGTTGAGAGTCAAGAAAACATACATCACAGTCCCTTCTGTGATTGGACAACAGCTGCTTCGAAACACCTTCGACAACCGCAAGCCAGTAATAAACATGGAAATAACGAGTGCGGATACCACGTGCTATCAGCTAGTCCTGTTAGGAGCCAATGTAAATGTAGGACTGAAAAATCTAGGCTGGTAGGATCCACAAATTATTTGCTGCCTTGTTCAAGCTTGCAAAATCCGCGTTATTAAAAGCTGCCAGAGTAGACGTTAATGACCTATGGACATCAGAACACCAGATGTTATTCCACTGGCTGCTAGCAATTACGAGATGTGCCACCGAACTAAATTTGGACGGTATTATGAATCGCTAGATCATATGCGCCAATTCTAAGTTATCAGTAGAGATTATGGTTTATCGCGGGAAAATTTGATTGTTTGCTGGGTTTCAACGTACGTCCAGATTATTCAAAGCTTACCGGCTTTCCCCTGTACGTAGATCTGTTACCCTATTTGACTGAGCCAATAGGAATCCCACTATTGTAATATTTGATACCTGTTGTTGGTCTGCAAACAGTTACGGAATGTCAGACATGTATCGCCCAATCATTAGAGATGATGGAATATCGCAAAAATGTTTTGTGCCAACTTAGCCTTGAAAACACTGACACAACGTAGCTGTCTGCAAACCAATAACATGCACAAAATATTAAAATAGCGGTATTCTTATTGGCTCAGTCAAATAGGGCAGTAGCTCCACGGTAAATGGAAAATCCAGTAATCTTTTGATAAGTTGAACGCACGTTGAAGCCTAACAAATAGTCAAGTTTTCCCGCGATAAACCATCATCTCTACCAATCATACATGTTGCAAAAAACTACAGCGTTTTCGAGGTTATGCTGGAACAAAAAAAATTTCTTTAGTTATCAATAAAACGTGCTGTGAGATTTTCGGATTTGTAATAACCTTACAAAAAATATATTAGTCCTGTAAATACAATATCCATAACCGCAGGATATAGGAATAAACTACTATTCATAAAACCGTTCTAAAGCAGAAAAATATTTTCTACCGAACTAGCAATTGTCACCGAGTCTACTGATGTATAATATCTAGGGCCATGTACTTATCGCGAAAAGAATATTTCCTCACTTTGTTTCAATGCCTTATGTGCACATCTGCATATGTGCTTCGTGGTTATTAGGAGTGTTAGTTTGTATTTGTGAGGTGATGTCTCTCATTTGACTAAGCCAATCACAACGTAGTTTCTGCAACACCACACGTCTGTGATTTGCCGGTAGAATCCCAAGGTTCGTGAGAGTTAAAATATCCAATCACTGACCACGAAGCAGAAATGCAGATGTGCACGTAAGGCACACGAAACAAATTGGGGCAAAATTCTTTTAGCGAAAAACAGGGATTCCTAAGAGATGATGGTTAGAGACGGGAATAATTAGCGGGTTCTCTGATCTGAAGGATAGCCTCAAGAACATCTGTGTACTCAAGCAGACATTAGTTAGTTGCTCACTGGCTGCTCGCTGACCCAGTGATATGGGTCTGCATTTACTTGCTTCTTTTCTATTGGGTAAGCGACTTCCAGGAAGTGTCAAATGTGTCACGGGCAAATTGCGAAAGTTGGGCTAACTTTGAGTTTCTGGAATTCTAGCTTGGGGCCAAAACAAAACGCGGTTTTTTCAGGTCCATAATGATGGTTTACTATCGCGGGAGAACTTGACTCTTTGCTAGGTTTCAACACACGTTCAGCTTACCAGAAGATTGCTGGCTTTCACTTGTAGTACGTGGAGCTGTTGCCCTATTTGACTGAGACAGTAAGAATCCCGCTATTGTAATTCGGGATCACTGAACTTTAGGCTGCCCTCCAAGAATATCTGGGTATTCTAGCAGACACCAGCAGTTAATTGGCTGCTCGCTGAGACAGAGATGCCAATCGATTGTGCCTTTATTTACTTCCTTTTTTATTATTTGCTCAGAGCTTCCCAGAATGTGTCAAATAAGTCAAGAACCAATTGACAAAGTGACTCCACCCGACAGTTGTATGAATTATAGTTTGAGCCGAAATGAAAAACTAGAATTCATGTGCCTATACATGACACAAGACATTACAGTGTTTTTAAGGGTATGTTAATACAAGAAATTTTCGCCATATATCATTAGTAGGGCCCGGTAGTTTTCGCGAAAAGATTTTTGCCCCACTTTGTTTCAGTGTCTTACGTGTACACCTGCACCTCAACTTCATCATTATTTGCAGAGTGTTTTTGTGCAGAGTTGTTATTCACTTGACTGTGCCAATCAGTACACGGATAACTGTGACACAACACGTCTGTGATTTGCGGGTTTGACCTCCACACGTTGTATGTAACGGCATCCAATCTCTGACCACAAAACAGATATGCAGGTGCGCACGTAAGGCACTGAAACAAAGAGCTGCAAAAATCTGTTCGCGAAAACTACCGGGCCCTAATCATTAGAGATGATAGTAGGCTATACCGCGAAAATATTTTGTCAGTATACCCTTGAAAACACTGTAGTTTCTTACAACGTATTGGATTGATGTAGGCCTACTTCTGAAATAACCTAGCTACCTGTAGACCAACAATAGGCATTAAATATTACAATATCGGGATTCTTGTTGGCTCGGTCAAATAGGGCAACAGCTACAAATACAAGCTAAAGCCAGTAATCTTCTGGTAAGCTGAACGTGCATTGAAACGCAGCAAACAGTCAAGTTTTCCCGCGATAAACCATTGTCTCCAATCATCATAAGTGTACCCCCGATTTTCGCGATAAGAATTTTGCCGCACTTTTTTTCTGTGACTTACCTACACACCTGCAGTTATACTTCATGGTTATTGGCAGCGTGCCTTTGTGAAGTGGTGTTACTCATTTGACTTTGCCAATCACAATAACGTTACTACAACTTCACAAGTCTGTGATTTGCCAGTAAAACCCCATGACACGTCAGAGCTAAGACGTCCAATCACTGACTACGAAGCAGAGCTGCAGATGTGCACGTAAGGCACTGAAACAAAGTGGGGCAAAATTCTTTCCGGAAAAATCAGGGGTCCCTAATCATCAGTACGCATTGTGAATCATGACATACAACGCGACAAGGGAGCGAGACAGACGGACGGCACGTCGCCTAGAGGAAACTAATTCTAGCACGCAAGTACGGCCCGGGAGTCTTGGACGGCGGTCAAGAAGCAGGTAGACCCTAGGACCAGCGGCGACCCGGGGAGTCTTCAAGGGACTTCTGTAAGACGTTCGCCAATACACGCCAGAACCTCTCTTCTACCAGAACTACGAAGCAATTACTTTAGTGTTAGCTAGCCTCTGACTCAGAGGTCCTTGACAAGCTCATCTCTTCGCCCCTAGGCCTTCACTTAGGAAGGTTATATTAAGTAACCTGCTCAGACTTGGCAGGTTTGCCGTCACTCTTGATGTTCGATCACTAGAGCCGCGATTTTATGGCGAAACGATTTTTGCAACAATTGGTTTCGATGCGTCATGTGCACACCTGCAGCTCTGCTATATCGTCTGTGGTTGGATGATCTTACTCTCACTAGCCTTGGCAAATTATCGACGTACAGACTCACAATAATATTATTCTGATTGGTGCAGTCAAATGAGAAACGTGTCTGAACATAGACACGCTGCCAATAACCTTGAAACAGAACTGCCGATGTGTACGCGAGTCACTGAAACAAAGTGGGGCAAAAATCTTTTCGCGACAAAATCGTGGCCCTATCGATCACTAGAGGCATGGCCGTCTTTAGTAGAAGGCCGGAGTCTTGGACGTGGCAACATTGCATCGGGAACATGCTGCCTGTCACTTCTTGACTGCCCTAGTATCTGTAACGTGTCTAGATGCAGCTTTCGTGACGTGTACATGTCTACACAGACTAGGTCTACACCAATGAGCGACCGGCAATACGCCTCCGATGCAACGTTGCCACATTCAAGACTCCGGCCTTCTACTAAAGACGGCCAGGCTAGAGGCCGGATAATTTCACGGTTTCAATGACCTCCATGTTAGATTCAACTATCCTCGGCACACTCAAGCCCCGAACATTTGTCCACTAGCTGCTACTCAGTTGAACATCGGAAAATGAACGAATAGACGGGACTCGAATATGCATAATACAATAAGACAATGGATTTTAGCATGCGGGTCAAGGAGTACGAGAAATTTTTCTACCCCTATCGATCTCAAGGTTACACCAGACGATTTAGTCGATTGCTGAAAGATCTACTATTGGATGAGCCACGAAGATTTCGCTAAAAGGATTTTGCCCTAGTTTGTTTCAGTGTCATATGTGCACATGTGCAGCTTCGCTTCACAGTTATTGGCACGTTGTCTTTGTGAAGTGACATATCTTATTTGACTGTGCTTATCACAATAATCTTATTTGACTGTGCTTATCACAATATGGTAACTGCCACACCACACATGTGTGGATAGCGCGTAGAAACACAATACACCTTAGAATTTAAACACTCAATCACTGAGTACACTGTAAAAATTTTTTGCACTTTTACAAAGAAAATCTTAGTTGCCAAAGAAATTCCTTGTAAAACTACAATGGTTGTCCTTGTAATAAAATACAAATTATATGTTTGTAAAATTACAAGGACTAAATAGGCCTATATAGCTGTACTTTCAATAAGGAAAAAAATAAATTTAAATGTTCATTGCACTTTATTAATAACACTGAGCATATTTATAAAATAACTTTTGAATAAAAGACGTATACATGAAATTATTTTGAAAAAAATAAAAAATAAGTTTCGACCCACTCTCCCTGTGTTTAGAATTATCGCATTTTGCCTCTAGACCACTGTGACTTCTGTATAGCCTAGTCTTTTATTTATTTGTATACATTCAATGTACAGTTCAGTAACAATTCTTTATTTTAAAGCACGCAATTAGTGTAAAACATTATCTTTATTCCAGAAAAATAATTTTCTTTACATAAGTAATTTCCGGCGAACTTGCGATTTTTGTAGGCTACACATTTTTTCTAAGTTTTTTGCATACAAAATCCTTTCAACATAACTTATAATTTTTTCAACATTTACAAAAGTTTGTACAACTACGAAGAAGTGCCGTGTCATATTTTACAAAATAATTTACAGGGAAGGAACTGTTGGTATAGGTACAAAGAATTCTTTTGTAGCATTACAAAGTTTACCTTTGTAACTTCTTAAACTAATGATTTTACAAAGAATATATTTGTACTGTTACAGGGACTTGTAAAAGTACAAAGAAAATAATTGTAAATTTTATAAAAATTTCTAGAGTGTGCGAAGCAGTAATGCAGTTGCGTACGTAAGGCACAGGAAGTGGTGCAAAATTCTTTTCGCGGGAACATTCGTGGCCCTATGAATAAAGTAGAGAATCATCAGATAGTACGTCCAACTCAGTCATATACGCCAGTAAAATGGCTTCCCTGGCCAGGAACATGGCGGATACGCCTACCGCCAACCAGCGTAAGGTGGCTGCCCTGCTAGCCTGCTGCCAGGCCAATAGGAAACCTGCCGTAACACGCAGGAGCCGAACATACACGGGGCTGGCATCAACAACCTCGGGTAGCCAATAAGCGACGAAGTTAGCCCGCATCAAATGAGCCGCCACGTCATTTTACATCTGTATTACTATTTAGTCTGTGCTATAAGGCGCAGAATGCTACACTGATTCGGAGAATAGGCTACTATACCCGCCGTACGGTAATTTGATACTTTAAGAACCGAACTGTTGAAAAAAATACTAGGAATACTTCCGTTATTACCATACAACTATGTAAGCAAATGAAAAAGCAATACGGTGAGATAAATAAATAATTTATTCTTTATTCTTTCGCGCCCTCGAGTGTGAAATTGTTCGTAATAATAATTTTAAAAGTGATGTACACACGTCCGTTATATGACAGTTGGAGGATGTTTGGGTTGGTACTGATGTAGAAATAGTTCTTCGGTATATCATGAACAGCGGCTAAAATATTGCAAATCGTTAATTGGAATACGTACATAATACGTTAATTTTCTGGAAATGAAATAAAATGTATATTTACAGTTAGCATGTATTACAATATTTTAGAGGTTACGTAGTCAGTGGTGGCGGATGAACAATGTACGTCGGCTTGCAGAGCAGCCGTCAGCCTGGCTATGTTATTGTTGATGTTTGGCGGAAGGATACATGGTTGGTGAGAAAACAGTTCCAAGCAGAAGCATGGCTTCCTGAAAGTATCAAGTTAACGTACGGCGAGAATATAAAATACTTTATAGAGGTAGGCTACTCTACTTTCCCTAGTGGTCAGTTAGGCAATTGAAATATTTACTCGAGTTACTGTTTGAACGCCTACAAGTGAAATTCCGTGTTGCCCAGACAACACACGTGACTTGCTGCATCCTCCTGAAGACGCCTGAAGACTCGAGTTCTGGGCCACGTGCCGCAACCTCCCCCCCCCCTCCTCGTAATATTCGTGCCAAGGGACGAAGCACGTGGACCGGGCTATCGATTGGTTAGCGGCGGCCGACTACCCTGCTGGCAGACATCGTGTGGACGACTATTGCCAGACGTTCCGCTCTTGAAGGACGTTGGACCCGTAAAAATTCAAAATTGTATATTTGTGCCAAACACTGTTCAACCTTTAGACATCAGATAACATGTCATTTCCCCAAATAAAAAAAAAATTAGGTCCCATAGTTTTAGCATTATGACCTATCAAAGTCACAAAATGGCAGTTGCGGTGTAGCCAAAATTATAAAAAATAATTAATTTACAGAAGCAAGATAATTCACATTGATTCTTAATGATGTTAGCTACTTCAAGACACTTCTGTGAACACAAAGCGATAATTTTTGTATTTAAAAAAAATTGATGAAAATGAGTAAATTTTTGCATAACTTTGACTTTTGGCTACTACTGAAATTTTCAAAACTAACTTTTATCAACCATGTCATAAAATGCATTGATACACTGACTATCAGTTCCTGTAATTTTGAATTTATTCGTTAATTACTTTTTTTGATTTTGGCTACACCGCAATGGTCCTTTTGAGACTTTGATGAGTGATTATGCAAAAACTATGGGACCTAAATTAATTTTATTTGGGGAAATGACATGTTATCTGATGTGCAAAAGTTGAACAGAGTTTGGCACAAATATGAAATTTTGAATTTTTACGGGTCCAACGCCCTTAAGAGTGTTCTAGTGAGAAAAAGTCATAATTTTATATTTATATAAAACAGCGATCGTTTTGTAGGCGATACTTGTGAGTGCAATTTCCTTTTATGAAACAATTTTAGCTGACGTAGTTTTCTCCTAACGGCGCGTCAAAGTCAAAATTTGCTTGCTCTGCTACAATGAAAATAATGAAAACCAATTGACTTAAGTACGTGAAATACATAACAGAAAAATAACATACTATGGATTACTTAATGAGACATTTGAAACAATCCCACGAACTGTTTTTGTATTTAAAAAAATTGCTGAATTTCCGAAATTTTTTTAAATTGAAACTATTACTTTGTGGTGTTTTTAATGTTGTATTGCATACCTCATGGGACGTAAGTACCCAGTGAGTTACTTTAAGTAGGTCAGTTGGTTTTCACTATTTGCATGTCAGAAGAACAAGCAAATTTTGACTTTGACACCCCGTTATGAGAAAACTATGTGAGCTAAAACTATTTAGTATGAGTAAAATGTACTCAAAAGTATAGTCTACAAAACTAACAATATTTCATAAAAATATAAAATCATGATTTTATCGCACTTTAACACCCTTTAAGAGGCCGTGTCACTTATTATGAAGAATTTGTCTTAATTCCTTCCTGATTGAAAATTTGGCAAGATATTATTGAATATATTTAAATAGGAATGTAGCTAATTACTTAATTTTCCTTGCGTGCGTTGTATTAAAAAAATTGAAGCATAACAATTAAATAATTAAACTAGTTTAAATTTGGACATAAAAATTCTCTCACACCAGATAAAAATTATTAAATAACTCCCCCTACCGATGCCATCCAATTATACGCATCTAATAGTAAATTGTAATGTTTCTAGAAATAATACTTTTTGGTTAGTCGTTGCATCCTTCATTTATTAAACAAAAATTAATATTATTAACAAACGAGAAGACGCAGCCTCGTAAGAGTTAATGTACGGTATCTTGTTTTATATATTTTAGGTACGTAAACGGGGAAGGAGATAAGTAGAATATAACATGTTTGTCTGACACCTCGTCGTCTCTAAGAGTGAAGGACTAGAGAGCAGAGTTTTCGTAGAATGTGTTTTTCAATAAGAATTCAAACTATGACCCTGTTGTTTTATACGTTGAAGTATGCTGTAAAGTCCAATGCAGGTCTCTACCATATTGTTTTACGTTAATGGTTAGTATTTTCAATAGTTATTTAAGAAAAAATACTTTCCGTACCACGCTAGAGAACGGTTCACACACCAGGTCCACCAATCTTTGAAGACGAGTGTGTAAATGTTTCATATTTCCGTGTTCGATAAGTGAAAACAGCGGAGAGTTAAGATCCAGAGTCCCACCACAGAATATGTAGGAATACAGAAGTGAAATAGCCGATAGATAGAGACTGGAAAAATCCGCGTTTTCATTTGGGAACAAGCTAGAATTCCAACAGCTGTATGTTTGTGTCGCTTTCGCAATTGGCCGTTGACTTATTTGTCACCTCCTAGAAGTCTTTGAGCCAATAATAACATTTGTAACTAATATAGACCTATATCTAGAGACGGGAAAAATTCGCGGGTTCACTGACCTGCAAGAATATATGTGAACTTAGCAGACAGCCGAAGCGCATTAGTTGCTTGTTGTTAAAGTGATGTAGGTCTACATTAGTTACATATTTTATTATTGGCTCAAAGACTTCTAGGAGGTGTCAAATAAATCAACGGCCAACTGCGAAAGTGACACAAACTTACAGTTGTTGGAATTCTAGCTTGTTCTCAAATGAAAACGCGATTTTTTTCTGGTCTCTACCAATCACTTTAACCGCAAGCAACTAATGAGCATTGGCTGTCTGCTTCAGTTTACAAATACTCTTGCAGGCTAGCCTAAAGGTCGGTGAACCCGCGAATTTTTCCCGTCTCTACCGATAGGACAGCGAACTCAAGTCACACAAGCCAGCAAAATGGCTTCCCTGGCCAGCAACATGGCGGATACGCCTACGGCACGGTCGTAGAAGAACAGGTCTGGACACAATGTATTTTGCTTGACCCCCTTGTTGTTTGGCTGTAAGTTTGTCAAGTTACCGAGAATATAGTACTTTTTGGCGCTTTTTTCCGGGCGGTCGGACTCAAACTCCGTCCACTTTTTTTCCATTGTTAAATTTATAAAGTAAATAAAGATTGCTGGAGCCTTTTCTTAAATTTGTGAGCGAAGAAAGCATTTCATAAATTGATAAAAAATACGTTTTGATAAATTGTTTATCTTAGCGGAAAGGAAGTGGGCGGAGTTTAGTCCGACCGCCCTAACATCAGCGCCAATAAAACACAATATTCTCGGTAACTTGGTGAACTACAGCCAAACAACAAGGGGGTCAAATATCCAGGCGAGTGTCCAGACCTGTTCTTCTACGGCCAATCAGCGTAAGGTCGGCTGCCCTGCTAGCTGGTAGCCGGGCCAGTTGGAAACCTGCTGCAACATGCTGGAACCGAACAGACACGGGGCTTGTATTAACAAACTCGGGCAGCCAATAAGCGGCGTAGTTCGCCAGTATCAAAAGCGCCGCCACGTCATTTCACATCTGTATTACTATCTAGTCTGTGCTACCACGCTCGACGAGAAGCATATCGCCTCTATTCGCAGCGCACCAAACTGGCGTGCCAGGTTTTCCTTGCAATTTTTTTTCCTTTGGAACTTTAAACAGTGACCCTAAACGTTTACTTTTGAACAGTATGAAGTAAAGGACAAAGCTCGCATCTTGTTCTGCGCGTTACGAATTCAAGTGATATTTTCGGAGTTACGGTAGACATAAATTGTAGTGTGTGTTATTATTGTACATAAACACAATATGAATAAGTTATGCAATTTCGCGTAAAAAAATAATACGTTAGATACACTACAACACCGTCCATGCGACAGTCGAGGGCTGCTCTTAAGGGTGTTCATATACGGTAAAGTCATAATTTTATATTTACATGAAATAGTGTTATTTTTGTAGACGATACTTGTGAGTGCAGTTTCCTCTTACGAAACAATTTTATCTCTCAGTTTTCTCATAACGGAGCGTCAAAGTCAAAATTTGCTTGCTACGCTGCCATGCAAATAGCGAAAACTAATTGATCTATTTAAATGAAATAATTCACTGTGAACTAACATCCAATGAGCTCTGTAATAAAACATTTTAAAACGCACAACTTAATATTTTGAAATTTTTTAAAATATCGCAAAACATACAGAAAAAATTGCAAATTCAACATTTTTTTTTAAACTGTAAAAATAGTTCATGGGTAGAGCCCACGATTTTTGGTGAAAAGAATTCTTAAAAAATTTGTTTCAATGCTTTACGTGCACATCTGCAGCTCTGATTCATGGTTATTGGCAAAATGTATTATTGCACAGACGTGACTCATTTGACTGTGCCATCGAAACTGCGACACCACACGACTGTGATTTGCGGGTGGAATCCTAAGACGCTGAGAGTTAACAACAGCCAATCACTGACCATGAAGCAAAGCTGCAGATGTGCACATAAGGCATTGGAACAAATTGTTGCAGAATTATTTTCACCAAAAATCGTGGTCTCTATTCATGGGATATGTTTTAAAGCTTTTATTACGTAGCCTATGGTATGTTATTTCACTGTGAATTATTTCACTTACGTAAGTTAATTGGTTTTCACTATTTGCATGACAGCAGAATATGCAAATTTTGAATTTGACACACCGTTGTGAGTAAACTATGAGAGCTAAAATTGTTTTGCAAGAGGAAACTGTACTCACAAGCATCGTCTATAAAAATAACACTATTTCATATAAATATAAAGTTTTGATTTTATCGCACTCGAACAGCCTTAAGAGGCCGTATCAGTGGTTTCAGGCGCATGTATGCAACCCGCATTAACCCAATATAAACCAAGGCTCATTTTACGTTCACTATAGCATTAAGAGTATTCCACATATCAACACAATCTTCGCGTTTTATAAGAGACAGTCATTCTCAATTTTGCTGCGTTTCCCGAAGTTATGTATAAAGAATGGTTGCTACGAATTTTACAAAACTTATTTTTCGTGTCACGTTCATAATGTAACAGTTTGTTATACTCGACATCTGCAAACGCAGCTAAAATAATAACAACCGTGTCTTTGTTATCTCGCAAAGATAATGTTGATATGTGTAATAGTCTACTCTTAATGCTATAGCCAACCTAAAATTAGCCTTTATTTATATGGGGTTAATGCGGGTTGCATACATGCGTCTTAAACACTGATACAACCTCTAAATGGAGCAAGAGAGATGCAGTCAGAGATAATAACAGATGCTGAAATACTGGTAAAATAAGCCATAAGTATTTTTGACACATCGTATTATGTATTTTACTTCGGTTTTATAAAATTTGTATGACAGAGTTTAAAGAGGAGAGGATCTCGTACTCTGTGACCATACACTCCCCTTTCCTAGGTCAATATGCCAATACTTTAGCTAACAACCACTTTAGACAAAGTACAGACGCAGAATATACTTGGCTGTACAGAAGCGAAACTGTTTGGTCGTGACACTGATACAAATATTCTCAGAAAATTCGGCTGTAGCTTCATCGTTAACCCTCGTTACCGATAGACCTCTTCTAAACACTATTTAACGGAAGTTATCTCGTAGCCCATTAACCACAATTAAGTGTGACAGACATTTTTAGTGTTTCGTCGAAATCTTATATTTACTCTTAAATAAGCAAACATTAATCAATTCTCTGTTTATTTAAACATAGTAGGCATAAAATAAATGAGTTTTCAGAACCTTAGTAATAATAAAAAAAGGTTGCTCTACTTGGCAAATCACCAACATAATTCGTAAAACAGTAACATAGACGCAGTAATTTCATATTAAACCATGGTAACAAAGTCCCATACAATAAAGACTTGTATGAAATTAAAGTATGAAGATTAAGTAGTGCTCCTTAGCAAGGGCGGCACTAAACTTCAAGCGCGCACCAGTCTCGCCTGTATGGCTTATATTTAATGACTTCCACGGGTGGAAATGCGTGTCTCGGGAACTTTCTTTAAAGCGCGGTATTACAGCCCCATGTGGAAATCACGTGTTTATATTGGTCATTTATAAATAACTGTTTAAAATAGATGACTAGCATTGCACTCATAAATCCAGAATAGCTGTCAACAATTATGATTTAATTTGATGCTCGCCTTTTCTCAGAGTCTTCAGATAATGATTACAAATTAACTGGTGACTAACAATATACAAATACCTTAGGATTTAAACAACTATAGACATTTTTTCCAGTAATTTGATTGAATAATAATGTATGGTGCGATTGTGAAACTGTAAATAACAAGACAGGAGACCTTTCCTTATATGGCGCTATCTATCTGGAAGCCCTGCCGATAATGAATTTAGAGATTTACGTGTTAAATTTATTTACATGTTGAATTGTATTCGGTCCGGCTAACATTTATTTGCCGACAGTTTTCAGGGAATTGAAAAATAAAAACAGCGTTAAATATTCTATTTCAATGTGGGCTCAATCAATATGAACATACTCTGACAAAACCGATAAACTGACCAATCTTATAACCTAATATCAGACTAGCAAGCAGCCTTCATAAGCCTTCACTAGGTCGCAGGTAGATTCTATTCAACAGAAGTTCTACAGTTACGTTTTTTTTTCATCTGCTTGAAATAAGTAAGATAAGTCATACGGGGAAGATTGGTGCGCGCGTCAAGGTTTCAATCGTCTGTATGACCTATCACTAAATTGGCGCACGGCAATTTCCGAGCACATTATTATCTTTCTATGGCACTTCATGCGGTGATCCTACAAAGGATGTTACAAAATTGCACGTCGATATCTTGGCGAGACCATACTATCTTCTAAAGGAAAAAAATAATATTACATGAACTTCGGCCTGAAAAAGTACCATAATTGTACCACGCGCAGTCTGGATTATACTGTAGAATGCCACGTCGCATAACGTCTACCGTCCAATTAAATACGACAAGCCTGGTATTCAGTTACCAATAACAGCTGTGATGATGTTGCACACTAAGACGACCCAGCACGCATACACTATATCGATGGCCCAGTTCAAAACGGAAACAACTAACAAAGAAAACTAATTTTTTTAGTATGGCTAACAAACACAGACAAAAGTACACTCTACCCAGTTGAAAAGAATAACACGTAAATTCCCAAATCGTGTTCAATATTATGTATCCAAAGTATGTCCAGTCGTCTCAAGGAAACTGGAATTTTGTTCTATGATGATCCAAGTACATTTAATGTGTCCTACTTGTATGTACGTAATTTTTGATGTTCTGTAACAGCAAACAACCATAGTTTTGAGATGGATGGTATTTTTTTACAATCCCCAAAGTACGTTTCTAAATCCGCCACTGGCTGTAATAATATAATACTTTATTCTAATTGCCAGTAAAATTCCAGAAATTGTATTTCTTTAAATTAAAAATGTGATAATTTCAGCAAAGGCAGACTACAAACATTTTAAACATCTTAAACACCTGCTTCTATGATTTTGCTTCAAATTAACACCAAACCAAATATGTCAACAGATTTTCCGGCGAATCGGAAAACTTCCTATATGCATTTGACTCAGAACTGGAAATTCGTTCAGTTGTTTCCCTTCTGAACTGATCCATCGATATGTTATGTACTGTGAGCTGTATTGTAAATATGGCATTTAGGGTTTACGGGCATTTTTTTTAGGGATACTTACAAAATTCTGTAAACGCGTGGTGTAAATTTAGTCGAAAACTTTTCTGTTTCGGTTTTACGAATCAGATTGTAATTTTATATGTAAACGAGTCAGAAGAAGAATTTTTGTACAGCCGGTTTAAGAGGCCAAAAAATGTACTTCCAATGCGAGTGATGCATTAGAAATAACACAGAATCGTAGTTTGAAGTGTTTATTGCTGTTGAAGATAAAATGTAATAGAAACAAGTTAAGCAGTATCGCGTGAACTAAAACAACACACGTGGCATGATACACGATCATTCATGCGTGAGAACTTATCGCAGCGCCGTATACATGCGTATATGCGACAGCGATACAATCAAGCAATACCAAGTCTTTAATTAGTTCATTAATTCGCTAATCATTAACTGACCCAAAACCCAGAACTGAGGCACGATACATTTCATCTGCGCACGTGGCAACACTGGACCACAACCCAGCAAAAATAACTGCCAAAGGCGTGAGTTCTGCGACATCTTAGCTTTGTCATCACATCCGGTTTCTCTATAAACTGACGGTTGTGAGAAAAAAAACCTTCATTTCGCATTTCTTGAACGTATCATCCTCTAAAAGCCTGTTCACAGAACTCGAAGCGAGATTTCAAGGCACACAACTTTTAAATAAAGAGAGTTATAACTTACCAGAGCAAAGCGTGTATGGTTCTGACAGTTCAGTTAGGAAAAAAATAAACTTTAAGATCGCCGCCTGCTGGCTCTTCAAATACGTTGCTGTGTGCTAGTAAACACGTTTTATTTACGAAACTATTCCACATGTGCCAACTGTGCCAACGTACGAAACGATATCACAGTTTGGGTGAGGACGGAATGTCATTTTTAAGGCGGATGGTGCGCCAAAGCAGTGAATTTTTACAATTTTTGACATATTTTTCCCCTCGCTTGTTATCGAAAATCATGGTTCAACAATCCGGAAATGATACTTTTGTACAACTTATTACATTACTACATAGTCACAGACTGTCTTAGTTTTCGATCAGTGATGGCAGATAAGAAAAAAAGAGACATTTTTCTTATCTGCCATCAGTGCTTAAAGATAAGAAAGCCCTTGATTTTCGATAATAAGCGAGGGATAAAAAATATGTCAAAAATTGTGAAAATTAACCGATTTGATGCTGCATCCAGCTTAAGACACGTTCATTATTAAAAATACTGTTTCGGAACCCTCTGTAGCTAGATACGGCCTTTTCAGACTGCCATTCTTCACAATGTACTAACCATATATATGTGAAACTCTGATCGAATCTTCCTGAACTTTTTTTATAGACTTCCCGCCAGTAAAATTACATGATCACTGTTTAAAGTCTGAATAGTAAGAATGGATAGGCGGGAAAATTATACGCTAGTGCTTGGATCGTAGAGGTGACGAGGTATTTGATGCACGCTTCAGGGTCGCCCTTAGTCCATCACACTCAGGGAGGCAGCGCCCTTAAGGGTGTTCAAGTGCGATAAAATCATAATTTTAGGAAAATATGTTAGTTTTGTGGACGATACTTGTGAGTATAGTTTACTCTTACGAAACAATTTTAACTCCTAAAGTTTTCTCATAACGGGGTGTCAAAGTCAAAATTTGCTTGTTCTGCAGCCATGCAAATAGTGAAAACCAACTGACCTACTTAAACAAAATAATTCACTGTGAACTTACATCTCATGAGCTATGCAATGAAACAATAAAACAACACAGCATAATATTTTGAATTTAAAAAATCACAAAAGTACATACATTTTTTTTTCAAATTCAGCAAATGTTAAAAATACAAAAACAGTTGTCGGGATTTTTGCAAGTGTTTCATTACGTAGCCCATAGTATGTTATTTTACAGTGAATTACTTCGCGTACGAAAGTTAATTGGATGGCAGCAGAACATGTAAATGTAAATTTTTACTTTTGACGCAACGTTATGAGAAAACTACGCCAGCTAAAATTGTTTCGTAAGATGAAACTGTACCCACAAGTATATCCTACAAAATTAACACTATTTTATATAAAAATAAAATTATCACTTTATCGCACTTGAATGTTCTTAAGAAATCGTATCAACTGGACTGAAGCCGGCAGTGTCACGGGCAAAAAATACGGGATCACGAAGGGCGAGTATCGCGTGACTTGGCGAGAGATCTCACGTTCTTGTTTATCGAGACCGGATGAAAAACGCGTGCCAGGTCCCATGAATAAGTCCCGACATGTTTTCTGCCTTTAAATAACAACCGTTAAAACTTGTAGTCTTTATCAGGTCTAAATCACGCAGATATAAAAATAGAACAGCCCCTTACACTTAACCGTAGAAACAGCAAGTGTGAAAACTCGGACGAAGAGTGAAAGTTTTTATGTACTGATACCAAATGGAACATTGGGATTGTGTATGTAGATATCTACGTGTGTATATATATATATATATATATATATATATACACGGCTATTGGTACGAGTAGTGATATATATAATGATATACACATTCCCAATAATAATAATTCAACATGGATCATGCGATATCCATTATGTTAGATGTAGGAATATAACTGGATTTACAGTTTTTGCAGTCAGGAGAACATCTGCCGAGTTGTGCGTGAATTTTATATATACATATACATTATATATATATATACATATACATTATATATATATATATATATATATATATATATATATACACACACACACACACACACACACACACACACACACACACACACACACACACACACTAGCTGCCCCGACAAACGTTGTTTTGTCACATAAATAACTTATTGTAAGTGTGTGGAAGAGGTATAATAATAAAGAAATAAATAAATGATAATACTAGAGCAGCGACACCTGGTGGGGATAGACTGGTATCAGCTCGTGGGGATAATTGATCAATTATCACTTACACAGTTATCGACCGGGTTATAAAATTATTAAATTAAAAATATTTACTAAACAATAGCACTTAGGAGTATAAAAAATAGATAAAAACCTATTCGCAGACCTACCGAATGTATATACAAAATTTAATTGAAATCGGTTAAGCCGTTTCGGAGGTATATGGAAACAAACACTGTGACACGAGAATTTTATATATTGGATATATATATATATATATATATATGATGAGTTGTTAATAAATGCTAACTTGGCGGGAGTGCAATCACGAAGTAAAATAATTAGGGAAAGATGCAAGCAACATCGGACCTAATATGCCTCATGGATTCATGAGGGTGGTATAATGCCACAGAGGTAGAGATATAAAAATAAGTAAATGCACCATAGATTGACAAACAAACGTCATGCAGGACAGTGTTTCGTGCTGCCTACCTTCCAGGCATTAACACATCCACTTCCCACTGAACATGTAATTTCTGTGGAAACGGTAATTTTTGCATGATGATTACTTACATGTCATGTCAAATCGCTGTAGTGGATGGCCGTAAAGTTCTAAGGAATTATGAGTAACCCCACTCCTATTTACTGAATTGAATGGGTCTACTTTCTGTAACATTTTCGTTAGTTACTTGTCTTTATAATTTACCTGTATACGAAATTACATTATATTATGACGTATGTTTATGTACTTTTATCATGTATTTTCACGTTTAAGATCTCCACTTTTGAGGCCATCTAGTAACCTCATGAATAATATCATTTCTCCAATGTTGCACAGATGTTTCCCTAATTATTTGTCACCAAGACTGTACTACCACCGTGTGTGTGAGGAAGTGTGTGCGTGTATGTGTATGTATACACCCACACTCCTTCCTTGTTTAATGTTAAATCGCACACCATAAAACAATTACAGTTATACAAACTTTTTTCTCTCAACTGAGTTTCCAAGAATTTTTATTTTTGTAAAAGTACGAAACAAATATTGCAATGTTATACGACTTATTAACTTACTCGCTGTCTTTATCTGTCTTTGGAGAATACTGCTCCCAGCTCGCAGAAGCAAACAATATGGAACGCTAAATAAAATCTGTACCTACGTGTACACTGCACGCAATGTTTAATGTTTACGAATTGAAGGCGGAACTCTGTGCCACACGTGAATATCGAATTCTCGGAAGAATATGTCACGACACAATCGTACTCGGTATTACAATGTGTAGCTCTATGTCGGCGCAAATGTTGACCGTACTCTAGATAGTTTGGGGAGTTGCCAACAGAGCTGTTTAACCAAGACTGTGTCCACATACAGGTTGTTTGGTAAAACTTTGTGTCGAGGACGTATAGGAGAACAAATATTTGCAGAGCATCTAGCGAATACCGTGTACACGCGTGTCCGACGATCACTGTTCTGGAATAAGATACAGGGTGGTCAAATAAACGATAATCCTCTCACTATTTCTAGAGTACAGTGGAACCTCTTTAGTACAAACCCTGTTAATACAAAGTTCTCAATAATACAAACTAGTTTTCTTTCCCCTTTGAATGGCATGAGAAACTGAATATTAACTTTAAAGGTCTGTAACATGTTTATTAATGCATAAAACCATGTAATACTATGTTAACTTGTTAAAGGCAGCCATTACGATAGTGATAATGTTCGTATTTTGGGAATAAACAGCCTGAAAAATTATTTACAGAATTTCTTGTGATTTTTATAAACACCTGTTAATGCAAACCTCATTATTACAAATTACTCAAATTTCGGTCCCTTCAGGTTTGTATTAAAGATGCTTGACTGTATATGAATTGATTTCAGAACGGAAATTTAGCTTACCTCATTAGTTTCGAAAATATAAATTTTGGAATTCCTTTAAACCCAGTAAATCTAACATCGTGCTAGCTATTATCACACGAAAAACACATTACTGTTACTGTTTAAGAAATTGTTGGGTATCGTGTTTGGCGCAGTAGCTAGAGCTCTCACCTCCCAGTGAAGCAACCCGGGTTTGATTCCCGGTGGGGTCAATCCCTGTTTCCCCCGCCCCATCATTCCAGCGCTATTCCATGCTAAGATAAGGTTCTTATACAAGTCGTAAAGGAATTTTTTTTTCCTACGAGAGGTAAGAAAAATTTCTGCCACTAGTTTCGCTGCTATCTCTAAGGGGCCAGAAAAATACGAAACTGTAGTAAAATTAAATTTGAATAGGCTTGGAAATTATGGAAGTCATTTAACTTTATTTTGAAGAGAAAAAAATAAATTTCCCGTTGTAATGAATTAACTTAACGTCACTTAAAATTTAGGAAAACTCTGTTTAGTCAGTTAGCATCCCTTACTGATACCAGCGCTCAAGCTGCAGACTTTTCCTGTGACAAACTTTTAACATTGATCTTTCTATCCTGTAGTAGAATTAACTTTATCCACACTCACATCATGTCACCCACACCAGCGCTAAAGATCTAGACGTTTCTATAAATCAGAAAGGTTAATATAAAGAAACACTACTCATCATGTACCGGCCAAACTATTGGTCTTTGACATAGTGTACCGTAGTTTATCAATGAAACATTTTTCTAGAAACACTAGGTAGTCCTACGTAAAACATTTTTGTTAGGCTATGTTATTTTAATTTAGTTTAGGTTACGTTTGTAGGTTAATGTAGGTTAGTTTAGATTAGATTAAGTTAGATTAACATGTTACGTAGGACTTTCAGAGACGAGTCCTACTTAAAAAAAATTATATGTTAGTTTAGGCTAGGTAACCTAACCTCACCTACCTTAGGCCTAATGTTAGGTTAGGTCGGGTTAGGTTACCTAACCTAAACTAACCTAAAATTACCTAACCTAACAAAATTTTTTTTACTTAGAACTGCTTAAGTCTCCAGAAACATTTTTCATCAGCACAGCATACTTTATGTTTAAAATCAATATATGAATAGTGATTCTTAATATTTACCATCAGAAACCGATAACATATGATGAGTGAGCACCTACACTTCAATTGTAATAATATGTACCGTGTATGGCGATGCACCGTAGTGGGCGGAAGTAACACCCACACAGTTAAGACAATTTTTATCTAGGTTCCGTAAGCTGCTATCATGCCCAATTTGTGAGATGGGATGAGCATCACTGTAGTGCAGCGTCGGAAAAAAAGGAGCTGAGAGAAAGGTAGATTACCGAGAAAACCCGCTTATCGCCCACATCTACCGGCACGATTCCCACGTGAGAAAATCCGGAGTCCTCCCGCCGGGGATCAAACCCGGATATCCGTGTTGGGAGGCGACCAATGTGACCGCTCGGCAATCGTGGCCCCTTAACGTTTTAATTTACTCAAGCAGTAAAAAAAAAAAAAAAAACGCCGTTCCGCAAGAAGTGAATGTTCCAGCTACTAATGAAATAAATTGTAATATTTTTTTAATTTGGTTTAGTATAATATACAAATGTTTTCGCAAGCCTATGGCCGACCTACCTGTCGTGAAGGTACGTAGTTTAGATAGGGAATAAATTGATACATTATTTGTATGTTAGTTTATAAACGTTAAAGGAAACTATTTCAAATACAATTACATTATACGCGAAATAAATGCAAGAATACTGCCGAATGGAGAACTTTTTTTTATGCTCGATACTAACATCTGATTACATTTTCCTTTTTATAAAATGTAAATTTATAAACAAATATTTATTTTTAAATTCATTTCGCAATATTTTTAAAAATATATACTGTTTGACAGCTTTAAAATTGTTCAATTAAAATATAATTGTTTAAACACTGAACCGCTATTTAAATTATGTAAGTGTAAATTACATAAGCAGAACTCTGTACCACTAGACGGCTGATTCGACCTCTAATAAAAGAGGGTGAAGGGTTCATATACATGAACCCTTCAGCTCGTTCGTGTATATCGTTTTCGAGGACTCATTGATTTTATTAAAGGAACAACAGAAGCATGTGACACCTTACTTTTTCTGCAAGTGATTATCTTTTTAATAAATAGTAAAATACTAATTCTCTGAGGCTCTTTTTTTTAGTTGTAAAACTAGAAACATGCCTTATGAATGGAAAATAATCTTTATACTACTCACCAAGGGTCAGGTTTTGAATTTCAAAACTCGGCAAGATTCATAGCTTGAAAACAAGAATCAAATCAGCTGCGTTCTCGCTAGACGTCTCTTGTCGGCGACAATGTCGTGGCGTGCCGCAGAGAATATTTGTGACCAACAATCAATAGTTCCTCGGAAGAATGTCCACGCGGTCACACACATGAAATGCATCACTACAACAAGTGATCAATAGGGAAAAGAGTTTTCCAACAATTTGTTTCATTTCCTTACGTGCATATCTACAGCTGTACTTCATGGTTATTGGCAGAGTCTACTCGTGCTGAGGCGTCACCATTAGCAGATCCAGCTCTAGGTTTGGAGGGGGTGAGAAGGGGACATTCCCAAAAAGTAGCTATGTCCACACCTCGAGTTGAAGAAATGGGGTGAGTCTGGGGGTGCAAAATGGTGCTATTTAAGGAATTTCTTAAACAACAAATAAAGTATACGACTTTAAAAATTCGTAATATTTTACAGATAAACAATAAATGAAAGGTCAACAAAGGGGGATCCGGGGCCCCTGCCGCCCCCTAAAATCCGTCACTGGGCGTCACTCATTAGACTAAACCAATGAAAACGAGGTCCTGGCCAGTATTCAGCTACTTCCAGGAAGTGTCGAGTAAGTCAACGGTCAACTGTGAACGTGACACAGACCTATAGTTGCTGTAACTCTAGCTTGAGCATGAAAGAAAACGCAAATTTGTCAGGTCTCTACCAATCACTGACCATAAAGCAGAGCTGCAGGTGTGCGGCATTGAAACAAGTTGACACAAAATTATTTTCATAAAATAATCAGTGGATGTACTTAAATAAAATAGTACGACGATTATTTGCCACAGTTAAATTACTTTTAGTTCAATATCGTACGTTCACAATGGCATAGCAGAAGCCTCATTGGTCCGGTCAACAGCCACTACATTGGAACCTGCAAGAGCATTCAACGCTTCCCTCGACACATCGCCGAGCCAGGCGATCCAACAGTAATGCGTTGGACTAGAATTAAGGAATGTACGGGTTCTATTCAGGGCTCCGGTCGTCTTGATGTATGTTTTCGTGGTTTCCCAAAATCACTCCAGGTGAATGCCAGGATCGTTTCTTAAGGGCACGGCCTACCACAATTTTCATCACCATTTTTTTATATTTTATTTGTACCAGGTATTTTTTGTCTTATTTTAGACACAAAATGTGAATAAATTTGGCTCATATGAAATTTTTTTATCTCTCGTAACTTTCGCGTAATGGCTTGTTGAAGTCATATTTTGCATTTTTCCGTTTTAACGACCACACTAAAACCAACTGATATACCAAACTCAAAAAAATCACAGTGGATGAAAACATTACAGGCTACAATGTCATGCTCTTAGAAATAAAGAATAAAAATCATTTATATTTTTAAAATAATTATAGAATTTTTGAAAATTTTTATTTTCAGTTTCGGCATTTTTTAAAAATACAAGTAATTTTTATTATTTATTTTTATGAGCATTACATTGTAGCCTGCAATGCATTTATCCACTGTGGTTTTTTTCAGTTTGATATATCAGTTGCTTTTCGTGTGGTCGTTAAAACGGAAACATGCAAAATATGACTAATAAGCCATTACGCAAAAACTATGAGTGATAAAAAATTTCATAAGAGCCAAATTTAGTCACATTTTGTGTCTAAAATAAGAAAAAAAAATCTGGCACTAATAAAAAATTAAAAAAAAAAAATGTTTATGCAAGCTGTGGTAGACCGCGCCCTTAACGAAGGCCACGGCTGATTCCTCCTCCAATTTCGGCGTTTAGGGTTCTCGCCATCTCTAATGACTAAGAGACCGGGAAATTGTGCGGGTTCAACAACCAGCCGACTAGACTCCACAGTCCTGTATACACTCTGACTTTAGCTACTTGTTAATTGTCTGCTGCTCCAGTGAGTGGCCAGTTGTACATGTGACAAGGTGGCGCGGGAATCAGTCGGTGTAGTGTTTAATGCAGGTTTGCTTATTGGTTCGCTGTCCTGAGATACTCGCTCGCGAAAGTAAGTAGCGTGTACATTTGCTTGAAATCTAACTTCTCAAATGAATCAGCAAAATTTACGGGTGTCTCAGTAGCAAATGACCTTACTGCACGCAAGACGGAATGCTCACTTATGAGGATCTTACATTTACACCATACCTCAACCTCTCTAACCGTAACACAAGTGGTTAGCTTTAGATTGAGAATTTGTGAAGGTCATCTTGTCTAGAATAATGGTTACAAAAAGGTTTCATTCTGACGTTAGACGTTAACTTCTGAGTACGGTACAATCCGCACACTTTGGTTGTAGCCTATAGTGACTTTTCACGGGTTCAAAGACATGCCGTCTGGACTCCACTCTTCTTTCATAGTTGGCAGAGACCCGAAAATTTCCCGTATTCATTAGATTTCAAATCCAAGTACAAGTTTATTACTTTTGCGATCAGGTCACTGTTGCTGAATTATTAGTTGAGGACTGCGGACAAGCAGCAAACCAACAATGAAAACAATCACTGGCTCCCGCACTATCACATCTCATGTACAACTGTCCACTCACTGGAGCAACAGTCAATCAACAACTAGCTGAAGACGGAATGTACACAGGGCTATGGAGTCCAGGGGGTTCGGCATTGATCTCGTAAAATAGTCGGGTCTCTTATCATTGGCTGTTGCTTCAGTGAGTTACCAATCGTTAGGCACAGGAAGTTTCGGGAAAATAATTCTGCATCATTTTGTTTCAGTGTCTTAAGTGCTCACTCACATGGTTATTGCCTGGTTGTATTTGTGCAGAGTAGTTTTTCATTACTTGAGCCAGTTACAACAAGGTTAAATGCGACACCACATGTCTGTAACTTGTGGACAGAGCCCCGAGAAGCTTGGGAGTTAAAACATACAATCATCAGGAAAAGGAAATTTTAGCGAATTAAATAACCTGCATGTTAGAATCAACTATCCTATAGCTACGGGTTCACAATCCCGCAGCACCGGCGGCATCGGCGAAGGAATGCTGCCAGCGGTTGTTAAACAATTACTCCAAACTTCAGAAGGATTGCCACAACTGTTTGTTGGGGACACAGGTTTTTTGCTAAAAGAATTTTACCTCGCTTTGTTTCCGTGACTTACGTGCATATCTGCAGTTCCGCTTCGTGGTCCGCGATAGGATATTTTAACTGTCAGAGCCTTGAGATTCTACCGGCAAATCACAGACGTATGGTGTTGCAGGAAAGTTTTTTGTAATTTGCTCAGTCAATTGAGATACGGCTCTTCACACAGACACGCTGCCAATAACCATGAAGTGTGCGCACGTAAGGCACTGAAACAAACTGGGGCAAAATTCTTTTCGCAAAAAAAAAAAAAACAGGGCCCCTACTGATTGTAGGCCAAGAATCTGATGATTCGTGAGGTTAAGTGGGTCTTAGCTCCCTCGCAAAACAGTCTTGAGCCAGCAGGAATGGCTGCTCTACCAGTAGTGGCGGTTCGTGGGTTGTTGCCAGGTGGGGCTGCAGTTGCCAAGAGCTGTACAGGGTTGTGCGCTGGTTGACTCTACAACCACTGACACGCTGATGTGCAGGTGGCCCTTACTACTGAGTGGTCACAACACATCTAGTAGCCGGCAAATATTTCATGCTCGTTGGTCTACGGCGCGTTCATCAATAGTTAGAGGTACGTCAATTTCGTGGATTCATCTGGCAGCAGTCTAGACTTGTCAGTCCTATACACCCACTGACCACAATCGATTGTTAGAGAAGGTGATTTATCGCGAGAATGTTTTCTGCCAGCGTATTCTGCACATCAGTGTATCGTCTTGCGTCATGTATTGTTGGCCGACTGTTATGAGGAGCAGTCTAGTTGTTTACAGACGAATCACAGACGTCCAGAAGTAGCGCACAAGAGTTATCATTGGCCCAGTCAAATTAGACTCACCAGTAACGAAATAAAAGCGTAAGAAATGAATACATTACATTGAAGCCTAGCAAACAGTCAACTTTTCCCGCGATAAATCACCTTCTCTATCGATTGTCTATTGGCTTATAGCCGTACAAGCAGGTAGCAAGCGATATCACTTCTTATTATTTCCTTATTTACTACGGACTTGCAGTAGTCAAACGCGTTTTGTAACAGCAAGTCACAGGCATTACAATGAAGTACACATTATTGGCGTTCAACCTGACGTGGAATGTATCTGCGAAATTTACGTACCTCTGTCTATAGCGTACAGTTCAGACTATCTGCAACCTCACGAGCCGCCACTGGGCTCCACTCTGGGCCTAGAAAAGGACCAATTGGAGGAAAGGATTTTGACGACTTGGGGGTGTGGAGAAGAATGGAAAGGACAACAAGCTAGAGGCCTAAGGGTAGACAGTCTCTGACTACGAAGATGGCCGGACCTCTTGTCCCGGGGTCTAACCTGGAACTGCGGACATAGCGCTTGGTTGACTTCGAGACCTCTTCTACTAGTGAGGAATACCGAAACTTATGGCTTACAGCGATCCTTAACCTAGCTCCTATTTCCTTTCTTATTACTCTTGTAACTGTCGTGTTCTAGCTCTTCCACTTAACAAACTTATGTAATTTCTTCTTATATCATTTCGATTCCTTTCCCTTTCTTGTATATTTTCCACCATAGCAGCCGAGCCTTCAGCGAGATGAGCAGAGGGGAAAATATAACACAGTGCATTCTAAAGCCCCGACTATTTGTCCACTAGCTGCTACCCAGTGAAACAGCAGACAATGATTGAACAGATGGGCTTGAGTATGCGTAGTACAATGGATTCTATCATGAGGGTCATTGAATTCACCAAATGGTCTTGTCCCATCCAATCACTGACCACAAAGCAGAACTGCAGATGCACGTAAGACACTGAATCAAAGTGTTACAAAAATCTTTCCGCGAAAACTTCCTGCCTCTACCAGTTGTACACCTGACATGCAGTACGTGAGTTATCGTTGCATGCCTGTTGTTGGTCGAGTTTATTAAACAGTGACGCAATTTTGAAATTGACTCAAATGAGAGAAGTTAAAATTCGGACGGCTTCTCCAACGAATTCGCGAAATTTCTGGGACTCTAATTAGGGTGCCATATTTAAGGTTAAAATACGCGAGAGGAAAACAAATGAAAGAGGAAAAGTAAACATCCAATGTTGCCCTATTTGACGGAAACAACAATAATCCCGCTATTGTAATATTTGATGCCGGTTGTTGGGCTGCAGACAGCTAGTGTCAAGAAACTGCAGTGTTTTCAAGGGTATCTTGGCACAAAACATTTTCACTATATACCGTCTGAAGAGACACTGGAAAAGTTGACTATTTGCTAGGCTCAAACATGCTGTATATAACACTGAATGTTTTATATCGATATTGGCTATAGTTTATTTGAAGTATTGTTTCTCTCGTCAACAAACCCAGTTAGAAATGTACAGCTTGAAGACACAATGTGTGTGATTTGCCCCGAAACTGTTCACACGTGTCACGGTTAACATACTGCAGTTTAATGAAGACAATGACATTTTCACGATTTTTCAGTGTGTCTACCCATAATCTCTAGTGGTGACTTACCGCCGTCGGCGTAAGTCTCGGAACCGTAGCCATCTTGCAGACCGTTGGCCCATGTTCCCTCGTAGCGCGCGTTTGAGGTCGAGGACTGTCGCACTCCGTAGCGTCCCTTGAATCCTTGCGTCCACTCTCCTCTGTAGAGCCAGCGTCCTCGCGCCTCTACGCCCAGGCCATGCCGCTTGCCGTTCTGCCATTGGCCCTCGAACGTGCTTCCGCTGGAACAACACACCGACACACGACATTCAGCAATATAGAAGTGAAGTGGCTCTTAGGAAAGTGTGTCTCAATTTGCACAGAGTGTGCTCTTCTATGTTCTCGCTCTCGCAAGTACCTCACAACTACGTCAGAGAAAGAGCACACACTGCCTGTTTCAATTTTTCGAGAATATTAAGAAAGAGCGAAAGAACGAAGGTGTATACTCGCTCTCGCTCTCTCGTGCTCTCTGCCGTACGGCATATTGATTACAACTAAAGTTTTACGTTAATTATTAAGAGTGCGTGGTAGATAAATAAACGCTGAAAACATATATTGATATATACGCTTTTTTCGAAGCCAATATGGATAAAATACTCAATGACAATCCTAGATAATGGTATCTGCTAACTTTATGAGTAAATATTTATCCAGAATTACTAATTCGTTACGTGTGATCTCTTGCGCCGCAGTTAAATGTACGAGGTTCCGGCATCAGAGATTGTGCCTCAGAAGTTCGTAACACTGGAAACAATTTTGTTTGAAACGTTGGCTAAAACTATTGTCTAGAATTGCTATTGTTTAATTTTCGCACAAATTGACTTCAAGAAAATTACAGTTATAGATTAGTACTTTTAGCGTTGTATTATGTACCACGCCCTCTTAAACATGTAACACATATTACACGAAAATTGAATAGCAGATTATGCTATGTTATGTATAGGAAAATGAAGTTTAGTCTGTTACCGAATGATAACGCGAATTTTGCATGTCTCTACTATTGAATAGCTGCGTCATTCTTGAGTAGGCTAGCCTACATTGAGGGCTTATTTTAATAGTGGCACAACTCCAATTTTGTAAAATAAAAGAGTCGTATCCACCATCGTGTTAAGAAAGTTTAATTCTACCTTATTTCTATAGTGGTACATCTCCACGCTGTGAACTTCATTATTTCACCTATCTCGAAAACACAAATTTTGATATTGAATTAAGTTCAGGTCTCTGTACCTAAAAATGAACTAAACTGGAGTTGTACTATCATTAAAATAAGCCCTTCACATGTCGGTGAAGCCGCGAATTTTTCTTCTCTCTACGTATGAGAGTTTAAACAGCCAATCATTGAGCATCAAACACAGCTGCAGATGTGTACGTTAGCCACTTAAACTAATAGGAGCAATATTGTTTTTGGGAAGAAATGACGTCCCTATCTTTCACATGAGTCAAGCTACTCCACGTTCTGCCTGGCCTTGCCGTAAATATACGAGAGTGGTTTGATGACCATTATATACAGGATGTCTTACAATCTCATAATAAGCACACCACCCTGAGCTACACTAGAGAAGAAAATGTAAATAAAATGTTGTACGACGACATTATACATGCACAGTGTGGCAACACTGTACGGAGAAAGTCTTCTCTTGCGCTCCATGTCCAGGTGATCTTTTATGTGCGTTACGTCAAGTAAACGAAGAATCGTGTTTGAACTGCTCAGGGTGTAAACATTTGCCCATAACGCGCAGGTCTGAACTGTAGTAGTAAGGTATATGTGGAGCGCAAGAGGACTATATTCGTGCAGTGTTGCCACATTGTCCTTGTAAAATGTCATCGTACAACATCTTGCCACTAACATTGTCTTCTCCAAATTAGCCCAGGATTCACGTGGACTGCTTATTGTAAGTTTGTTTATGGACAGTCTGTTTTATGTACATCCATATAAACGTATATAACGTGTTAAGTTTATTTGAACTAATTGCAATGACATTTTTGTAAAAATAAAAATAACATAAATTTTTAATAATTTGAAATTATTTTCTACTCATAAAACTAAATATTTAAATTGTTGAATTATGTTATGGTTTTAAAATGCCCAAATTTTCAAAAAATCAATTAAATTTATTATTCATATTTACAACATTTTTAACAAAAAAATTAATTATGAATTTAAAGGAACAAAAGTTTAAAGATATATTTGTTATAGCATAACTAGAGATGATGGAATATCGCAAAAATGTTTTGTGCCAACATAGCCTTGAAAACACTGACACAACTTAGCTGTCTACAGACCAATAACATGCTTCAAATATTAAAATAGCGGTATTCTTATTGGCTCAGTCAAATAGGGCAGTAGCTTCACGTACAAGGAAAATCCAGTAATCTTTTGATAAGCTGAATGTACGTTGAAGCCTAGCAAACAGTCAAGTTTTCCCGCGATATACCATCTTCTCTAAGCATAACAATGGAAGTATATAAAATGTTTATGAGAATTTTGAATTTATAACGAACAATTACAAAATAGAAAACTATCTATATATTTACCAAAAATTTCTAAATTAATTGTATACTTTATGAAATCTTATTTTAGGCTTGTAGAGTAAATAACAAATATGAGAACTGAAAATAATGTTCATAAAAACTAAAGAAATAAGTGACAATCACGGTTATTCAAATTACTTAAAAAAAATATGTTGCAAACATTTAATTTTTGAAGTTTATTACATAAGCAAATTAAAAATAAAAAAGTATTTAACTAATCTGTTGAATCATCTGTAAGGAAATGGTTGTCATACCGCTTCTTTTAAACTATTTAGTGTGCTAGCGGGTCACAAGAGAACTTACCAATTTGCAACATCAATACTGCACACCGGAGTGACTTAGGGGCGCGGTCTACCACAATTTTCGTCAATATTTATATCTTTTTTTATTAGTACCAAATATTTTTTTTCTTATTTTAGACACAAAATGTGACTAAATTTGGCTCTTATGAAATTTTTTTATCACTCATAGTTTTCGCGTAATGGCTTATTGAAGTCATATTTTGCATGTTTCCGTTTTAACGACCACACGAAAACCAATTGATATTTCAAACTGAAAAAAATCACAGTCGATAAAAACATTGCAGGCTACAATGTCATGCTCATAAAAATAAAGAATAAAAATTATTTGTATTTCTAAAAAATTCCGAAACTGAAAATAAAAATTTTAAAATTCAATAATTTTTTTAAAAAATACAAATTATTTTTATTCTTTATTTCTAAGAGCATGACATTGTAGCCTGTAATGTCTTCATCCGCTGTGATTTTTTTGAGTTTGTTATATCAGTTGGTTTTCGTGTGGTCGTTAAAACGGAAACATGCAAAATATGACTTAAAAAAGCCATTACGCGAAAACTATGAGAGATAAAAAAATTCATAAGAGCCAAATTTAGTCACATTTTGTGTCTAAAATAAGAAAAAAATATCTGGTACAAATCAAATATAAAAAAATGGTGATGAAAATTGCGGTAGACTGCGCCCTTAAGACACTTGTAGAGTAACTCTAGGACATTTATGTACTGTTTTTATTTTCCATAATCGTTAACCGTGTGTAAATATTGATCAAATGTCGTGTCTTCATGATTTTGTAAACAAAAACAGCTGACAAGAAAAAAAGTGATTTCTTTATGCGAGCAACTAGAGTGGTCACAAAATTTACAGAAACCACGCCGTATGGACTTCAAAAATTGAACGAAACTATAAACTATGGCCTGTCAACATGAATAACGTAAAATAATTTCTCTGTTCACTGGGTTATAAGAAAAACCACAAATCTGAGTTGAGAAGGACGAATTCCCTTAAAGGGGAAGTGTAAGGCAATTTTGTTATTTTCAGTTTGAGCTAAAACATTTATTCAAATTGTATTAGCAAAACTTTAACTTCGATAAACCATAGTCTAGAATCTATTCTTGGTAAACTGTCGGACATATAATAATGGAATATTTGATTATTTTTTCATATATAATCATTGCAAGAGAATTCTTTAAAGTTACCCTATAATTCTCTTGCAATGATTCTACTTGACAAATAAATGAAAAATTCCATTATTATTTATGTCAAGCAGTTTACGAAGAATATAGCCTACGCTTGGTCAAAGAGAAAATTTTTACTATACAATTAGAATAAATGTTACGGCTCGAAAACTGAAAATACAATACAATTGTATAATAAACACCCCCTCTTAAAGGAAGTCATGTTGAGCGTACATGTCGGAAGTACAGGCCAGGGTTCCAGAACAGCAGTACGCGAATGTGCCCGCTTACCGTCAACATGAGACGAGGAAGAGTGTTTGGCCGCCAGCCAATCAGAGTGACGCGCAAGGTTACGTAGTCCCATGTATTCGTCCTGGCAGCGTTGTGCAAGCCAACCGCGTGCGTGCCCATTACGTGTCCATACGCCTTTACGAAGAGTCATTCGTCGGGATAGGAAATTTCGCGGAAATATTGTTGCACCACTTTGTATCAGTGCCTTACGTACGCACCTGCATGTCGGTTTTGTGGTCAGTGATTGGATGCCGTAACACCCAGCGTGTGGAGGTTAAACCCGCAAATCACAGGGGTGATGTGTCGCATTTATCCTAATTGGCACAGTCTAATGCATAACAACTCTGCACAAAAAACACTCTGCAAATAGACATGATGTTCAGCTACAGGTGTGCACGTAAGACACTGAAACAAAGTGGGGCAAAAATCTTTTCGTCAAAAATTCATGCCCCTAGTCGTTCGATTAGCTCGGATACATATTACGGTTTTCAGCTCAAGTCGATCAAAAAAGCTAGCGGCAAATAGTAAACCTAGGACTAGTGATTTTTTTGTGAAAAGAATGGACGACTTTAAGTACACGCCTCCTGACGTCACCGCAGGGGAAATACTGTGGGAAACAAAGCTTGTTTACAAACATGCTGATTTGTTAGTTGGTAATTGCAGAAAGCAAAAAATGTTGCGCATTCATAGATTTGCACGCAAGGGTAAAACATATTAGTTTCAATTTCATGGTTAAGATACGCAAATACATAAGATTAATGTTTACCTGAAAAAATGGCAAATTCCAAACAAATATTCAATTTTCTTGACGTACATCTCATCCGGGACTTGTGAAGCCAAACAGCTAAATGAAGGTTATGTTCGGCTGCGGTATCCATGGAGATAGGAATTGTTTCCCACACCTGACTGAAGCTCCGCCTCTTTCCAAGTCGTCCATTGTGCAACATTTTGTATCAATGCATAACGCACACATCTGCTCCTCCGCTTCGTAGCTACTGGCAGAGTGTATTTGTAAAGCGGCGTTGCTATTTTGACTGAGCCAATAAGAATAATGTCACAGCGTAACCCCACGTCTGTGATTTGCGGGTTGATCTTCAAGACGCTGAGAGTTAAAAACGGCCAATCACTGACCAAGAAGCAGGGCTACAGATGTAAGGCATTGAAACAAAATATTGAAGAATTCTTTCCACCAAAAATAATCAGCTCTAAGCGAACCTGCCTAACGTCAGGTGACCTGGATTCTTGCCACGTGGTTGAAGCAACCTAGTTAACTCTGGTTTACTCTGTTTCGTAAACCTTCATTAGATGTTGACAGTTCTCTGGGTACAAACAAGTTAACATGTAAGAAATGTCAGTCACAACGGAATACAGAATTAACCGTTACTGTGAAATAGGCATCTCAGTTTCATTTTGGAACAAACATTATTGTTCTACCTTGCATGCCTTCAGAAACGTTCGATTCTACTGAAGGTGTACGAAAGAGAGTATAGTACGGGTTACTTTTCGTAATGGCCTTATTCTACCTGAAGGGTTGTGAACGCATTAAGTTTGCCATTTCAGCGCATGATTCTTGAAACAATTAACGTACGTGTGTACATACACTATCCCTCTCACTCACACATACATACACACACATATACTGTATATATGTGTGGGGAAGTTTGTGTTTTTTCTTTGCACGAAAAAATATAAAACTAATTGTAATTACGATTAATTGCAAAAAAGTGAACAAAACCACCAAATGCATACTACTTTAATGTCGGCGGTTGTGAATATATTGTAAAATAAATAAATAAATAAATAAATGATTGTGTTTAAACTTGGTTGCCTTCCATCAGTCCCCTTAATTCCGCTCAGGACAATTGATAATGGACGACTTGAAAAGAGGCGGAGCTTCAGTCAGGTGTGGGAAACAAATCCAATCTCCATGGATACCGCAGCCGAACATAACCTTCATTTAGCTGTTTGGCTTCACATGTCCCGGATGAGATGTACGTCAAGAAAACTGATTATTTGTTTGGAATTTGCCACTTTTTCAAGTAAACATTAATCTTACGTATTTGTGTATCTTAACCATGCACTGAAAAACGGGTATAGTTGCAGGTACCATACTTTTGTTGAAATAGGGACAACAAAACAGCTTGGTTGTTGGTACTACTCTGGACAGTTCCTTCAACAATCTGCTTTGCAGAAGAAACAAAGAGCCTTGTTGCTTTTACACACCAGATGGTAACTACTACAGAACAGATTGTTGAATGTACTGTCAAGAGTAGTACCAACAACCAAACTGTTTTGTTGTCCCTATTTTAACAGTAGTATGGTACCTACAACTATAGGCCTACTCTTTTTTTTCGGTGTGAAATTGAAACTAATATTTTTTACCCTTGCGTGCAAATCTATGAATGCGCAACATGTTTGCTCGCTGCAATTACCAACTAACAAATCAGCATGTTTGTAAGCAAGCGGTGTGACGTCAGGGAGCGTGTACTTCAAGTCGTCCATTGTGTCCAGGGATGATAATTAATTACTCCGGAGATGGTACTGAACCTTACTCACGTGCCGCCACGCGCTGCTAACTAAGCTGGAGAATTGCAATACTGATTGGCACTGTTGTATACGGAGACACCCGCGCTTGTACTTGCAAATATTTAACTGGTGAATTTATTCTGAAATATATCGACGAAGTGGCCGGGTAGGACACCAACAGCTCCTTCCGCACTCTTTTTTACTTCTCCCCTCCAAAATCACGACGACCGTCATCACCTTCACGTTTGGCAGGAAAAGTTCCCCTGCGTCCAATAATCCTTGGGAACACTTGCCAGCTAAAGGAAACACTGAACTACTTAACTCCGCCCCTCGTGAGCAAAACTTCGTGCTACCCTTGACCATTATTTATTTGTTCTTAGCTTTCATTTTAAACTTAATTTTTTTTTCACATTTGTTGATGTACACTTGAGTACTTAAACACAAACCTACGATAACTTTAATGAAACACAGATAATTAAGCAAACAAATAAAAGTAACCCCCACTACCATGTTGCTACAGAGGTGCTGTGGCAGAGAAGGGTGGCAGAGGAGGGGTGGCAGAGGAGGGATGGCTATTTAGAGGGGGAAGGGGGGCTGCCGGTCCGGCCCAAGTCTTTTGGGACGGCAAGCCACCTCCTCTCCTGACTTCTAGGCACGTGATTATTACGTAATATTACTAAACTAATCATAACCTACTTAAATCCAATCAAACAACTAAATTACCATAATTTTCATTACTATTGTGCCAATATGGTCAGTTCAATACCCGACACGAGCTATCTACAATTGCAAATTACTTTTTTCTTCTTTACAAGAGTATTTACACTTAGTGCTACAAAAGTTACACTTTAGACCGTCACAGCCTAAAAACGTTCACATTAACATATTTAATATGCTATGTTAACGCTAGCTTATTTACCGGAAATCAGGCCGGCGGAACTTAATTACGATTTATCCCCACTCACAGCTGGGCAATATTTGATTGTTTCATTTAGTTACATGGTATGTCGTGTGTCTCGAACGAGTTGTCCGCCGATATTAAACAATTTTAATAACTCTATACGTAAAATTTATGGTGAAACATTACAGTAAAAGTTTTTAACACCTCGTTCATGACTATTTTTATAAAACTTAAAGTTTTAATTAGATTTTACACATCAAGCAATAAAAAAATAAAAGTTTTTTTTTCCGTCACGTAGATGTCACGTAAATTAAGCTTCTGTTTGAAACAGTTATTTTTTTTATTTTTAAGTAATTAGTAAATAATATCATCGACTCTCTACTAAAGCTGTATCAGAATAGTCAGAATATACTTGTCAAGTACGTAAATAAGCTTACTAGCACCTGTAACTTACTTGTCCAGATTATTCGAACAGGCTGAAACCTTTACTAGACTCTGCAGGGTATATCAGTAACCAAGTTAACAAACAAAAAATATAATTTTAAATTGGACAATGAGTGGTAAATATGTTAATAAAGTTTTACGGAATGGCAATAAAATTTTTTAAAAAATTCTGAAAATTGATTTTGCTGAATTGAAATATATATATATATATATATATATATATATATATATATATATATATATATATATATATATATATATATATATATATATATATATATATATATATATATATATATATATATATATATATATATATATCAGCAGTATAATTCTTAAAAACAGTTTATTATTTATTTACTTTCTTTTTTATTTATTTGGTTTTACGTGCACTCAAACAGAATAAGGCCTTGGTACTGATACACGGAATTTTTTTGGGGGGAGGGGGGAAGGAGTCGGCCATGGCCTGTTTAGGGGGACCATCTTAACATTCGCCTAGAGTGATTTCGGAAAACCCTGGAAAACCGAAATGAAGTTGGTCGGAGACGGGGATCGAACCTGGATCCTCACGAATGCGAGGCAAGTGATTTACCACTGTTCCAGCACGCTCGGTTAATTACACTGTTATTTTCGTGGGCAATATTTAACACAAATGCAATTGGTGAACTTTAGTTACCCATAATGTAGCTGTCCTACAAAAAAAATGTGGCCGAAGTTAGTAAGCTGAAACACCCACGCAACTTCATGTACTTATCAAAGGTAGAGGCGTTAATTACTTATATGAAGACTTAACCAATTTTAATCACCATGTTCTATTGAAGGACGTTGCACAAAACACTAACGTGTGGACCATGCTGTACTCTGTACTAGCTTTAAAACCACCGTAAGTATCAATAACAATAATTTTTTTAAAAATGTATTTACTTGACACCTGCATCTAATGCTATGTAGTAGAAAATACATTCCTAGTTTCATTTCCAACTGACCACCACTATTATTGATGTACAGTAGGAGTCATTAAGTTATTTCCTTGCAGGTACTGGACTTTGAAGTAATTCGAGCCTGCCTAGATAGGCTGCGTTGGTGTGTGTGTGTGAGACAGGAGCGGTAAGGTTGCCATTGAACAACGTATGTAATGTATTATCGCCTCTCTGCGCAATCTACTCAGCTGATGTGCAGTGCTTTACTGTTATCATTTTCCTATGAGACTTTAAGCGGTGACCACATGAATTTATTTATGAACAGCGCAGTTCAAAGTCTAACGCTTGCTTCTATAGTTGTGTTTATCGGATCCGATTGTTATTCTTCCAGATGCGGCAGTCTGGAAAAGCCATTTTTGGCCATTTTGAGGGGCCAGAAAATGATGTTTCAAACAAACGTGCCGAATTTTTAAAACTATGGCGACAAAATTTTAAGTGTGTGCTCTTTTCGTAGATACACAAATACAACGCGCGTTAAATATTTTAGTCAAAAACAGAATAGCCGTAACTCGCTGCAACGCGTTTGATGTGCAGGTATGTAGGGCCCTTAATGGAACAATGCAGGGCTTGTTGGGGTCGAGGAAACGAAGGAAGGGGAGAATGAGATGGAACTTGTTAGTCAAGTTAGAATACCGACAGTATCCAATGCAAAGTGGACATTCAATTATACCGTCCTCGGAATTGATAAAGGAAGTTCGCGTTAGCAATAAGTATGCTAATGTACCACCCCTACCCAACTCTAAACCCACATAAGCTCAATGCCACCGTGGATACACTTTACCTAAACGATTTGAGTCTATATATGAAGCTATGTAATTCAACTACTAGGAGATAGAAGTTACCGTAATGTTGGTTTTACAATGTCTGCGTTTGTCATGATTATTGGCTAATTGAACGGTAATTGGCTATAGATAAGTTTAAACCGCTAACATATATTATTTGAACATAAGAATCCAGTTACTATTGACTTAACAGAAGCATTCCGTAATATTAAGGCAGAAATTTTAATCTGTTAAACACAACAATTATACAGTTCGCGAACTAATGATTGCATCGTGGCATCTAAACTACAATAACGTTAATATTTCATTCGTTCACCGACCACTGCGTTTCTGTTAAGACTGTACATAAGTAGCACATGATAAGATACTTAATTGTCGTAACTCAAAATATTTAAACAAGCCTGGCAGACAGGGGCTTCGAAAGCCAGGTAAGAAACATATATTACGTCGTGCTTGAGACGTTAAGCTGTGTGCTCGGTACAATTTATTAGCTTTTATTGAAACTGAAGGGCATTGGTCCCACAAAAATATATTTTTTATAACATTGTCTACATTTCACACACCAGACAGTATGTCATTTCCACAGAATATAAAAAATGTTAAGCCCATTGTTAATCGATAATCACTCGTCAGAGTCACAAAATAGCAGTTTCGGCGTAGCCAAAATTAAAATTTATGTAATTAACTTACGAAACAAAAATTAAAAGGAACTATGAGTAAGCGTATTAACGCATTTTATGACTTGTTTGAACACAATCTAGTTTTGAAACATTCAGTAACAGCCACACCTCAAACTTACGCAAACATTTATACATTTTTTTAAATTAAAAGAAATATATCATTTAGTATTACCAAAGATGTCTTGAAGTAGCCCATAGTATGAAGTGTTAATATAAATTATCTTGTTTATGCAAGACTATGACTTTTTTTTTAATTTTGGCTACACCACAACGGCTATTTTGTGACTTTGACGAGTGATTATGCTAAAACTATGGTGCATATTTTATTTTACTTCGGGAAATTACCTGTTATCTGGTGTGGAAAAGTTGAACAGTCTTTAACACAAATATAAAGTAACTTACTAATACGGGACCAATGTCCTTGCGGTGTTTTGCTCATGTCAATAAGTAGCAGGAACATCACATTATCTGACAGAAAAAAAGTAATCCGAGTTTCAAAACGGCTTACTTTATCCCGAAATCACCTATGCATTTGCGATACAGTGACTTGTGCTGATAACAGGTAAGCAAGGCTATCAGCCCAGGTAGAGAGAAAAAGAGAGGGAGAAGAGCGGTAAATAAATAAAAAATTTTAACAAATAAGATAACTATAAATAACAAATATAAATAATAGATAGAGACGGGAAAATTCGATTGGTTCACCGAGCTTAAGGCTAGCCTCCTAGAATATACGTGAAATCGTGCAGACAGCAGCTGTTTATTATCAGCTCGCTGACACTGTGAAATGGGCCTGTATTCAGAGACAGTTGTATTACTGACTCAGCTACTTCCAGGAAATGTCGAGTAAGTCAACGCCCAATCAAGAACGTGATACAGACCTATAGTTGCTGAAATTATAACTTGCGCCTAAAAGAATAAAAAATTTAGGTATCTGATAATAGATAAATAACCTATGAATTCAATTGGAATATACGCTTTGTTGAAAGTCAATATATAAAAACCACAAAACAGTAATTCTAGATAATTATATTTGCCAACTTTATGGGCAAACATTTACCAAGAGTGGTGGAATTTTTTAAGCGCGTTCTCTTGCGACGCAAATAAATGTACGATATTTCGGCGTCAGAGTTTGTTTTTTCAGAAATAAGTTAATCAGAAAAAAAAATTGCTTTGAAAGTTGGCAAAAACTTTTGTCTAGATTTGTTGTTCTTTTTAATATATATATATATATATTAAAATTTGTTTCGAGAAACCTACAAATCTGAACGGATTATTTTAGCGCTCAATTATATACCACGCATTCTTAAGGGTACCGCCTAACTCGCTCAAAATTCCTTGCAGTGTGTTCGTAAACAGGATTGATTTACGAACTATCCCACATGCGCCCATTGTGCCAATGTACGAAAAGAAAACACATTTCGGACAAGGTCGGAATGTCCCTGCTAATACATCATACGCATTAAAACACCTTTTCTAAGGCTCCCCCCCCCCAACATTGCTAAACATGGCCTTTTCAGAATACCGTACTTCAAAATGTACTAACCGGATGTATGTGGAACTCAGATTGAGAAGTTCACAGAATTTTGCTACATACTTTCCACCAACAAAATAATATTGTCACAACAAAATTATATATAAAATAATAAATCAATCCTGTTTACGAACACACTGCAAGGAATTTTGAGCGTGTGTTAGGCGGCACCCTTAAGAATGCGTGGCATATAATTGAACGGATTATATGCGTTAAAAATATATTTACGAAACCACTGCAAAACTAAAGAGCGAGGTCTTAAATGAGAAAATTATCAATGTTATTCAACTATAATCGAAGAACTTTGATAAATTGTAGCAATATCATACTTAAGGAGATATAGCCGCGGTAAGAAATTAAATTCACATGCGAATGTGACCGGGTTCCATTCCCAGTCCAGCCGTCATGAATTCAGCATTCGTGCATAGACCATGGCTGATTCATTTTGTTACCTTAAATGGTTGCAGGTATAACACTCGCGCTGTCGATGCGAGTTTAAGCTCTATTTACAAACGTACCTAACCTCAAAACGTAAGTTTAGTAATGTTTTTTTTTCTCACTGAAAACAGTATACCACACAGTTTTACTAGTGGAAATTATGCAGTTTCTTGTAAAAAAAATGCGTGCGATATACTACACCTTAGTTCATGCGCCAGAAGATGATTTCGTTTATATTTTTTACTACATCAGATAATCTCAAAGCACATCCTACTGTATGAAGACAATTGTTGCGCCTAGGGTGAAATGTGGTATTGTCTCCTGGTGATTTACACGTGTACAGTATGTGAAACAAATGTGGAATACATACAGTGGATCTGAGAGATTACACGAAATGTTTTGAACATGCACAAGCGCATGCGTAAGGTGCGCGGCCAATAAGGACAAAGCTCTATTGTCATTGGCTGCGCTCGGAAGGGGCTTTGACTACACACACACACACACACACACACACACACACAAACACACCCACCACCAAGACACACTCCAGTTTTCACTTTCAGTCAGCTTGCAGATGGGCGCAGATGTCAACGCCTGTAACGTAAAGTGTGCTTGTACAAAATATTTCGTTGCAAGAAACTAACAATGCATTCACATAATACATTAATGAAAGACAGTTGTTTCGTATAACTTAGTGTGCCAAGTTCGGCTCTACTGCACCGACAAAGTAGTTATCTAAAGGATGGCGGAAAACTCTTTGTGGGCACGGGCAAAGAATTCTATTTTTTTATTTATTCCTAGCGACGTGCCAGTAGGACCGGTCCCAGCCATTTGGCAGTCCGACGACGGTGCCAGCTTGGCAAACTTACACGAGATATTACTGGATGTTGCCAAAATTATCAGTTCTGGTACAAAATTATCGTAAATGGTATTAATACAGTAAGCAGCATGTAGACACAACAAAAAATTATGAAAATATTTTGTACATACTTTTTTACTGTGTTTTACCTTAACAGATTAGATGTTTATTTATAGCCGATGGTAACTTAATAGTTAGCATAAAACTAGTACCAAATGGAATATTCATGGTCGATGCTGTACACATATGGACGCTAGCATTTAGACAGATAATGCTAGTATCTTGATAAATTTACTTATGATGCTGTTGCTACAGCATTAATTTATAAATTTGTATTTGTCTGCGGCAAAGAACAACACCTAACTATTTTAATATGATACACTGATCGCGTTTTAGAACATATTTCAACATCTACAACGTAAACGTTATATTAAGGATCTTCAATTTAGGTTGATTTTGGAAGTATTATATTATTTTGAGTTAAAATGAAACTGATATCTTAACAGTTTCAGTTACCAAGTAATTTGAAATCTTTGCTTTAGCAAATAAGGCATTTTGTGATCAAAACTTTACTATAGCTACAGTATTGCTTAGTTACATATCGGTATGAATAAATAACCCATGTTATGATCAAAGTTTGTTGCTGTAAACGTTTACCAGCCAGTGTTATACTCTCATCTCTAAATAACGTTTTTTTTTTTTTCGTATGTAAGGAGAGCATTACTAAATTATGGCTTCTTTGCAAGTACAGCTAAAATCTTAAATCAACTTATATTTTCATCTTTTAACGTACTCTGTGCTAGACACTGTGACACGGATAAGCCAGTCTGATTGTCGAATTGAAAAGTGTTTTTACTACGACGTTTATAAAGTTTATATATAGTGGAAATTAAATAATATTTTTTTTTTTCGGAAGAAAAATAGCCTACGCATTAAAACAATTTTTAACCCAACTATGAACCTTATTTCCTATACATATATATATACACACACATATATATACACATATACATATATATACATATATACATATATACATATATATACATATATATACATATATACACATATATATACACATATATATACACATATACATATATATACATATATATATACACATATACATATATATACATATATATATACACATATACATATATATACATATACAGGGTGTTCGAAAAGTAATGCATCAAAATGAAACCACGCGAGGGGGTGGGGTTTGTGACCCATTTGAGATGGGGAACCCGTGTCCGGAAACGAACCGTTACGCCCCTGTGAGCAAATTTAATTTCAGGTAAGTCTGGCAACGTCGCGCAAGCTGAAAGACATGATTTGACGGCTGGTTCTTGAAAGGCTTCTTCGCCCGCACATTTCCAAACAGACTCCTTGGCTCAGGGACAACGTGTTGGGCTTCAGATCGTGGGCCG